>NQII01001697.1:272565-373638 GCA_002778355.1 Clitarchus hookeri
CCCCCCCTTTTACGACGCGAATTGTACGGAGCATACGTAGAAAAGGGAGGGAGTTGTCTCAAGGGCTCATGTATCAATTCACATGTTCATGCAACAATAAAACCTCGATTTGTGAAATATGAATTAACCTGTATTCATTCATTAGTGAATTGGACCATTAAACTACAGTGTCGAAGCATTCCTACGCCCGATCACTGAGGACTAGTATTAAGTGTTGGCGCCTCACGCCACAGAACATATTACAACACCTACGTCCAAACCTCAGCTTTGGCAGGTGTCAATTAGTTCCGTTTTAATTATTTTTAATCTTCGACAGAGAATAATTTCTTTTACCTAAACACGTGCAAACAGAGCTCGTAGCTGTGTGAATGTTGGTGGTTTTTTTTTTTTAATTTGCCATCTGAGATATTTTATTTAATCCCGCCTTCGGGGAGTACGACCACAGTACTGAGAAAGTGACATGTGCCAGAAAATTAAAAATTGTCTATCTTTCTCTTGAGACTTTAGAACAGACGATACTATTGCTACATTTTCTGGCAAAGTAATCCATTTCCATATCGCCAACAGCAACCTGAAATTAGAAAATTATTCGCTCTACTCCTAAATGCGATTGCAACTTGTTTTCCCGTGCCTTCGCATCGACTGACGCTGTGTATTATTTCGCTAACTGATAAAATTCACACAACGTGTCCTATCCCACGAGACAGTTTATTGCCGGCAAAAGAAAGATTTCTGGAAAATACCGCATTGCTTTTTTTTTTCATGGCAGAAATTAAATTTTTATGAGAAAGAATATCATTTCAGAATGATGTAATGACAAACCAGAGAATAAAGAAACACATCTTTTTCTTCGAGTAAATTGTTAAAACTTCGTGTATATATGATAGTGCCAGGAAAATGTATTTTTAAAGACGAGAAAACGTTTTGGAAATCTCATAAAATTTTCTGCAAAGCCTGATGCCACTCCTATGGTTTTATACTGAGTAATAATTCTTCTTTCAAGCTAGCAATTATCCGACAAATGCCTATTTGTAATAGTATTTTCTAAAATTAGTTTTGGTTTTGGTTTCCTTGCCAAACATTATTTTTATTTTTCCTTATAAAAATGTAAATTTTTCCTCAGGTATTATTTCTTATTTTTCATAATATTTTTATGTGTACGTTATTTACCATAAATAGTCTCGATTATTCTGTGTGTCAAAAATTATTCTTTGAATTTTAGAGTTTTGAATATCGAGCTTTACTGCATCACTAGCTTATATTTATATCCCTGCTTGCTTGAAATTTCATTAAATGCAGGCCTACAGTCTCAATTAAACAAACTAATAATAATTTTACATGTAATATTTTATACTAAGATTACCTTGACATCCCATGTGCAATATTTATTTATTATTTCTTGTAGAATGTTAACGTACTTACCGAAGCTTTCATTTACTCATTCTATTCGAACAACCACAATCAAAATTAAAATTAAGTATTTTTTTATGTTAAACCACGTACTGCAATTAAAATACATTTAACTTAGCAAATATAAACTTTCTTTCCTATATAAAAATATACTCGTCATTTTGATGAGACGCTCTGTAGCTTAGAAACTACCATTTTGAATTTTAAATAAAATTGATTCAGCAGAATAAATTTTTCACATGATTTAATTTTACACGGTCGAGTAGGTTTTGAGATCCAACGCAGGCCGTAATAANCAGCAGAATAAATTTTTCACATGATTTAATTTTACACGGTCGAGTAGGTTTTGAGATCCAACGCAGGCCGTAATAATAACATTTTTGGTAGCAACACCTTACAAAATGGCGGACAACTAATACTGCTATTTGGTAAACTAAGAGNCGTAATAATAACATTTTTGGTAGCAACACCTTACAAAATGGCGGACAACTAATACTGCTATTTGGTAAACTAAGAGCACAGGATCAGTGGTGTAGTGGTTAGACTGCTCACCTCCCACCTAGGCGTACCAGCTTCGATTCCCGGTTCGGTCACTCCCGGATTTTCGCATGTGGGAATTGTGCCGAACGATGCCGCTGGTCGGCGGGTTTCCTCGGGGATCTCTAGTTTCCTCGCCCTTGCATTCCGGCGCAGCTCCATACTCACCTCAATCGCCCTCNCAGAGGTACTGCACGCCGCCGCCGCCGTGCAACCACGTCAACGGCCATCAATCTGAACAACTGTTGTAATACTGTAATGTACTTGCGGTTTCCATGTCAACTCGCTTTAAGTGATAGTGCGACATCATCTTTACATAGTAATTATTGCTTACATCATATGCTTCTTGCGTTTTATTTATTTTAGCATTAGGATACATTTCCGGCACCATTTTCATTACATCAATTACTCGTCTTGACGCCACCTGCATTCACTAAAATACCTGTACTCACGTTAAAAACATCAAGTATAAGATCATTCAAAGAGGAAAAAACAATGAAAACTACTTAAAACAAAACTTTAGGACTTTCCTTCGTACTTTCCATAAGGGAATATAAAAAAGTAAGACGCAGCATTTTAAGTTGAATTCATTGGCTCACATCACGTGTAATAATATGCCACTGTTACATATCTAATTTGCGAGAAATTCAGATTCACAGTAAATAGTATCGTAGTTTTGGGAGCGCCTATTATAATGCTACCCTACAGTCATAAGTGACCTTGAAGTGCTTTGAATGTTGTACAAGAGATTCGCCGTAACGCCTGTGCTGTTACAAAAAGCGGTATTTAAAATTATGATTTTAAAAGTCTTCCATTTTCCGTGAAACAAATATGACTACGTCAGTTGTTCCGTTTTAATTATTTTTAATCTTCGACAGAGAATAATTTATTTTACCTAAACACGTGCAAACAGAGCTCGTAGCTGTCTGATTGTTGGTGGTTTTTTTTTTTTATTTAATTGGCCATCTGAGATATTTTATTTACTCCCGCCTTCGGGGAGTACGATCACAGTACTGAGAAAGTGACATGTGCCAGAAAATTAAAAAATGTCTATCTTTCTCTTGAGACTTTAGAACAGACGATGCTATTGCTACATTTTCTGGCAAAGTAATCCATTTCCATATCGCCAACAGCAACCTGAAATTAGAAAATTATTCGCTCTACTCCTAAATGCCATTGAAACTTGTTTTCCCGTGCCTTCGCATCGACTGACGCTGTGTATTATGTCGCTAACTGATAAAATTCACACAACGTGTCCTATCCCACGAGACAGTTTATTGCCTGCAAAAGAAAGATTTCTGGAAAATACCGCATTGCTTTTTTTTTTTTTCATGCCAGAAATTAAATTTGTATGAGAAAGAATATAATTTCAGAATGATGTAATGACAAACCAGAGAATAAAGAAACACATCTTTTTCTTCGAGTAAATTGTTAAAAACTTCGTGTATACATGATAATGCCAGGAAAATGTATTTTTAAAGACGAGAAAACGTTTTGGAAATCTCATAAAATTTTCTGCACAGCCTGATGCCACTCCTATTGTTTTATACTGAGTAATAATTCTTCTTTCAAGCAAGCAATTATCCGACAAATGCCTATTTGTAATAGTATTTTTTTAATTAGTTTTGGTTTTGGTTTCCTTGCCAAACATTATTTTTATTTTTCCTTATAAAAAAGTAAATTTTTCCTCAGGTATTATTTCTTATTTTTCATAATATTTTTATGTGTACGTTATTTACCATAAATAGTCTCAATTATTCTGTGTGTCAAAAATTATTCTTTGAATTTTAGAGTTTTGAATATCGAGCTTTACTGCATCACTAGCTTATATTTCTATCCCTGCTTGCTTGAAATTTCATTAAATGCAGGCTTACAGTCTCAATTAAACAAACTAATAATAATTGTACATGTAATATTTTATACTAAGATTACCTTGACATCCCATGTGCAATATTTATTTATTATTTCTTGTAGAATGTTAACGTACTTACCGAAGCTTTCATTTACTCATTCTATTCGAACAACCACAATCAAAATTAAAATTAAGTATTTTTTTTATGTTAAACCACGTACTGCAATTAAAAGACATTTAACTTAACAAATATCAACTTTCTTTCCTCTATAAAAATATACACGTCATTTTGATGAGACGCTCTGTAGCTTAGAAACTACCATTTTGAATTTTAAATAAAATTGATTCAGCAGAATAAATTTTTCACATGATTTAATTTTACACGGTCGAGTAGGTTTTGAGATCCAACGCAGGCCGTAATAATAACATTTTTGGTAGCAACACCTTACAAAATGGCGGACAACTAATACTGCTATTTGGTAAACTAAGATCACAGGATCAGTGGTGTAGTGGTTAGACTGCTCACCTCCCACATAGGCGTACCAGCTTCGATTCCCGGTTCGGTCACTCCCGGATTTTCGCATGTGGGAATTGTGCTGAACGATGCCGCTGGTCGGCGGGTTTCCTCGGGGATCTCTAGTTTCCTCGCCCTTGCATTCCGGCGCAGCTCCATACTCACCTCAATCGCCCTCATAGGCTCTGAATACCTCGCTGTCAAGAGCCGCCCAAATCTCTGAAATCCACTCGGTGAACATGTTCAAAAGTTGCGATAACGTACATAGGTACACCAAAACCTCACCACACATCTACATACCTGATGCATGAAGGATTCGGGACATTGATAATTCTGCATACGGTGGTGCATTGACAGAGTTTATTCAGGAAATTGTATCATCTAAGCAAGGCTTTCGAAAGTTCTTACTTAGCAACGAACAGCCTATACTTTAATTTTAACGTCGCACCTACAGCCCGAAGTTTTTCAACGTTATTCCATTTCACAATTTTCTGGTATACTTGGGAAGGATGGGCACTAAAAAATTCATAAATTCATAATTTTAATTTTTTTTAGGAAACACTGTTAAACTTGCAGACATTACTTGCAGCTACAATTTCCTCGGATATTCTATTCGCAGTGTCGTCACACTTATTGAAACAATTATTTAAAAAATCACCCTTTGTGTGAAGGGTTTGGTTGTTTCTTAACCATGCCGTGGTTCACAAGTATTTTATATTTCTTTTAACATGCAAGCATCTTATTTTATAATTAAATTTAACATATAATTTATATTTAAACAAGCTGTGCCCGTGGTTCCGCTCAGGTGGACTACAAAATTATTGTTTAGGTTTTTTTTAAATTAAGTTTAAATTTATTTAATGTTAATCTTCTATACTCTACACATATTATAAAACTCAACGTCTCGGTGAATTTAATGGTAAAACCACTTATTAGTATTTCCCTGTTATGGGTAGATATATGCTACCGCGGATTTTTTTTTCAGGTTTTTTTTATTGTACACAATTCTTTACTACATGATATTGTTCCATCTTTAACGGTATAGACGGCGTATTGCAAGAGTGCACGCTGACGGCAAACGTCTTTCCGACTTGATTCACTATTATTGTTTGTAAATTTTTTGTGATATTTTCTCGCTATAAAAAGAAGCTAATATCACCTTTCAGCCCTCCAACTATTTCTGTGCAAGAAATTACGTCGATCTGTTGCTCGGTTGCGACGTTTCAATGTTATCCCGTTTGTGAACTTTTCATTTTTCAATAAGAATTTCCCAAGGGAATGAGATATTTTCTCGGGATAAAAAGTAGCCTATGTCACTTCACGGCCATCCAATTGTCTCTGTACAGAAAAACACGCCGATCCGTTGCTCCGTTGCGACGTGAAAAAGAAACAAACAAAAAAAAAAACAAATAAACACACATTCGCAATTATAATATTGGTTAGGATTATAATATTTCATGTATAATTAATACAAGTGAAAACAGAGAGACTGTAGGTGTGATGGTATTGCCCAGTAAGAAATAGTTCTTATGCGGAATATTACTGAACTTGGTTCACACGAATGCCCTGCGTTGTCCCTTTGGTGTAATTAATTTTCTAGACTTAGTTCAGCTTTTGTTTTCATGACGCGGAGGAATAACTGAAAGGAGAACTTCAGCAGAACTTCAGGAAAGTAGGGAGTAACCATGAATGGACTATGTAAAACCATTTAATGTTACATTTTGTTTGCATAACACGACAAAATCATAATTGTAATGTTTTTGGGTAAACAAATAATAAAAACTTACTTACTTTCCGAAATGAATATAATTTACTTTGTAATAGGATATCACAAGTTATTTCAATAAATCTTAAAAAATCGCGCTGTGAAATGTTTTCATGTTTTAGCAATTTTCAAAAGATGCTCAACTTAAGAAAATTTTTCCAAAATTTTTATTTGTAACAGTGTATAATTTTTTGTTTAATAAATTTTACTGAGCACGCCTTAGAATGAATTTAAACAAGATATTTCAGTGATCCTTGTTACATTTTCTGTGAATGTTTTAATTTTTTTTTTGGTACGTCCTAAATAATGAAAGATGGGATTTTGACTTGCCATAGTGCAAAAACTTTTTTAGTTAAACACATTTAACGCAATGAAAGAGTACTTATAGGTAATGTTTTCAAGTTGAGCGGTATTTCTTACAAATATAAAATAATTATTGGCTATTCACGGTAAAGTGAGCACCTTTGGAAGCCCTCTCTTTTAGAAAAACCGTCAGTGAATATATTTTATTGTAGACTTAGACGTTAACTTTCAAGTCCGGTGAAACATAAAGACTGCGTTTATTAAGTACATGGCAATATTTATTTTAAAATTGGGTTATAGTATAAAAAATGGCTAACAGGAAAAAAGTAACTAGTGCTTCAAAAGTTCTCACTTTGCCGTGAACAGACTATGATATAATTTAATGACAAGTGCCCTTAATCCAGGTAGAGAAATTTAAAATGATGAAGTTTAGTGTTAAACTCCATCGCTTGTTGCAATTATTCAGGGTCTATGCAGGGAAAAGTTATTGTTTGTTCACGATTGTTTGTTTTGTGTTTATGGAATTTTCAAGGAACCGCAGTATTCAAGGTGTAGTTTGCTCAACGGTTTAGTTATACACAGTCGTTTCAGCAATACTGTAGTAAATAGATGTGATGTTCACTCTGATGGTTAATGACTGGCTCAAAGTTGAGATGGCTCTCGTATCTCAATTATTTGTAAACTAGCGAACCGGTCCGGCTTCGCCCGGTAACAATTTAATTTTTTACAGCGATACTTTGAAAGACAAAAATGGTTACTGTGGGTCACCCTTAAAAGATAAACATATGATATCGCTGACTTTTCTTTTTGAGAGCTACAATTCTGTGGAAAATTAATTTTGATGAATATCTTATGGTTTAGTCAGCGCAAGCCATGTAAGCGCCCTAAAAGCGGGGGTTTTTTACGACTTGATTACAAACGGTTCGACATTTATCTACTATACTTAAATTAAATATAAATGTTTTATATTGTAAAACTTTCTTTAAAGAAATTCTCTAAATGATTCTGAAAACATCATAGAAATCTATCAAGTAGTTTAGACGTACAAAGCGAATACACAGACAGACGTGGATAAGCGACTTTGTTTTATACTATATAGAGATAGCGATACTGAACAAGAACCATTTAAGTTTAAAATATAAAGTTACAAACTAAAATAATGAAAATTTTTTTTGGCATTTTCTCTTCATAATGCATAATGAGACATTTTGGAAAAAAATTCTTTAAAAAAAATATCTTTTTATAAATTAACAAACAATGACAAATGGAACGTACTTATTCCGGGAATAAAGTTTAAATAACTTGGTCGGCAGCATACAAATTTTATTGCATTACCAAATGCTGCTTTACATTTCATACCTTGATACGTCTTGCGTGATTGCTTTGGCAACATTGCACGTCTAGTATAACATAATTTATACTTATGTTTTACAGTTGATTTAATTTGTTTGAAATTCCTATTAAACCTGGCACAGCCATTACATTTTTTAACCTCACACGTTTTCCTTTGTTGTATAATTTTGCTAACTTTATTAATATTCTCTTTATTTGTTATTCTTCCTGTACTATATTCTTTACGGAAAGCACTGCTCTACTTTCTAGATCATTTCAACACCAATTTAAATTGTGGTGCCTGTTTTTAGTATTCTTCCACACACCACTGTGTTTTTTTTTCCAAGTGTCTAAAAATGCCAATTTCTCCCACACAGTACCTTTTCAGAGCTAAATCTCACATGGAGGTTGTTTATTAAAACTTTCAGTGTTTTCATTTGAAAAAAAAAACGCGTGCATATATTTACGTGCATTATTCTAGATTGCCTGTGTGCCATCTCATATTTTGCCTGTCTGCTGGGTCACGTGGTTTGCAATTTCCCACCAGCTAACCCGTAAACTCTGTGTTTGCACCGAAGTGGCCCATTCCTATACACAGAGAAAGAAAGCGCCAGAGAGGAACAGTTGACGTGCAAACGAAGTTCTCGCCGTTTAACCTAGAATCGAATAATATGAAACTTTGGCCAAACAACTTTTTAACATAACTGGCGTTAGAGAGAAAACTCTTGTTAGGTAAACCATTAGACAGAATATCCATTAGGCAAAATGATGGTCAAGAAATGTTTGGTTCGGTAAAACGTTTGTCGTATAAATTGTTCGTCAGGCAAAGTGTCTATCGGGCGAAATATTGATTGGACAGAAAAAGGCGGGCTAAATTCCGAACGGGCAAAATGTACTTGTGCTAAAATTTTGGTTAGGCAAAACAGTTTGGGAAAATTGTTAACTGACCAGCATGCATACGGCTGGTTAATGGTTTTCAAGTTAATAAGTTAAGAGGACCAAAGGTAAAATCCTTATCTGCCTACACTACCGTACTTAAAAACACACACACTGCTTCTTTTTCTACACCATCGCAATCACTCACGTTTCACACCTATTATTTATATTTATAATTAAACTTTCAAAGAATTAAAAATACACAACAAATTAAAACAACTTTATTAAAAACAATGACCACACCCAAACTAAGCCAGACTCTTCAAACAAAATCCTTACATTAACATGTCTTATATGCTGTTCACGGTAAAGGGCTCACTTTTGAAGCCCTAGTTACTTTTTTTCATGTCAGCCATTTTTTTTTTATCATTTCACCACTACTTAAAATAAATTTTGTCATGTAAGTAATAAACAAAGTGTAAATATTTCACCGAACTTAAAAGTTAAGGTCAAAGGCTACACTAAAATATATTTATTGACTATTATTCCAAATGAAAGGGCTTCAAAAAGTGCTCACTTTACCGTGAATAGCCTATACCATTATTATTACTGTACCGAATTATTACCATTTTTCTCCAAATCCATTCCACTCCTGTACTGTTCCACACATGAACCACGAGCTTCACTCTCCACTCTCCAGTATGATTCTGGGAGCCCATCTCCCCTCCCCCCTCGCCCACCCCCCTTGTTGTCGGAGTCAAGGTGGCGCAGCTCCTAAAGTGCTCATCGCACATCAAGGCGAGGGCGCTCGCGCATTTTCCCACTTTGGAATTGTGCTCTGGACAACGCCGTTAGTAGGCGGGTTGTATCAGTAATTTCCCTTTTGTGCCGCACTTGCATTCCGGCGCTGCCCCATACACACCCTGCTTCAACCTCGTCGGCTCTCAAGACCTCAATGTAACGGCTGCTTAAACCTCTATACCCTCCACCCCTCCCCCTTCCACACACACTTGCCGACCACCGCAGTCGCCTACACTCGCTCTCGCTGCGAGTTGTGATGCTCGTCGCCTCGAGGTCCGCTGTCCTCGGTAACCCCCAATCGCCCACCCCGCACAAGTGCCACACAAGAACCGTCATCCCCGAAAGGGCGATGATGCATACCTACATAGCTGACGCGATCATTTACACTGCTGGACACCACGGTAAAGACCATACACCTACGATGAATCCCGTGATAAAAAAAAAAACCAAACACTTACATCGCATAAGTAGTCGAGGTCAGGCAGACAAGTGTGTGAATCGGGCAAAAAATGTCTCTTTTTCTCTTCACCTTTGGCTCCGCTGATGGCTTGGGAAGAAATAAGCACCTTGCGTGCAGAAATGGGCTTTGTAGAAAGCCCGCCTGGCACCTAGCCTCGAAGAAGCATAATGCCATGACACAATTATACGAAGAAAATCAATCCACCTCATTCTTCGCTGGAGCCAGAGAAGTAGAAAGATACGGCATAGTGTTTTTTCTGGCAAACGGTGCCACGTGCGTATAGAAGCTGGTAATACTAGTTTTTAAAAAAAGTGGAGAAAATTTACAAAATAATCGCCTATTGTACGGGTTTATATTCAGCGGTGTTGTCGGATCGTTGTTATAGCCGCGTAGGCAGTGTCGCTCGCAGCTTTCCTTTGAATCACCGCCTCAAAGCGCGCGAAATATCTCTACGTGGGCCAGGTGCCCGTAATGAATACGTAACGCCGACCCGCGTTTTGCTATGCAAGGGGCGAGGTCGGACACCCCAACGCGCGTTCCTCGTTCGCGGCTGAATTCACCCTTGCCAGGCGCCTCGCTAACTATTTATGCACTTAAAACAAAGGAGGAGCGACCCCATAAGTACCCCCCCCCCCTTCACAGTTGTAGACGTACGGTGGCGGACTCAATTCCGTCTGAGTGTCTCCCTTGCTTAAAATATTTATCACGAAGGCGTAGCAGTTGTAGGTTTGTGGGCCGGAGTTGAAGCAGAGACCCATTCCTCAAACGGCACGCACACAAAACTCTCGACTCTAGCAAACGTCTACCTCTAATTTTCATGATCCTCGAGGGAGAAACAAAATTATTTTATAAAGACATCTGTTGCATACATTTTACGCTACAGTTGAGTTTTGAAAAAATACGAACTGATTAAAACTGTAAAATGCCGCCTTAAAATAATGAGCGTTTTGATATAACGCGATTCGCATACTAACTATGGTAGGACGTATGGGACGCCAAAGATACGAGGTTTATTCGGAAAGTAAGGTCCGAATCGCCGTAGCTGATCGAATGTCGCGCGAACATTGTAACGCGCATGCGCACCGACTCCCGGCATGCCTTGCTCGTCAGACACTTTAAAGAAATCTGCCTAACGCATCCGTACACGGTACATGATTTTTTCAAAAATGAATTTTAAACAAAACTCTGCTGAGGCTGTCAAGCATGTTTTTGTTAGAGGAGAAAGGGCACTCGTTGATTGATTGTTCGTTAATATTTACTTTGAAACAGGCTGTTTGTATGCTTCTTTCTCGTGACATATATTTACAGTATGAGGTTTTACAGCATTTTAGATATCGTGCCTTTCAATCCGAATACTTTCCTTTCGTTGAATGGGGTCGGTTTTGCAAAGCTGCGTTCGATCCACACATAAAATTTTATTGGTGGCGTGTTAACGTGGAAAGCCCACAGCGATACTTTGCCCCGTTCGAGCTAAAAATGTGCAAACTTTCTTCGCATACCCGCTCTCGTTGTGGAGACATAGGTATATAGACTGTGATGGAATGCAGTTCGGACCTCCACGAAATCATTGTCATTAACCAACCCAGACCCTGCCACGATACTTGGGCGTTATGGTCGCTGGCACGATGGTGGATGCTCATCATGAACCCTTGGTTTTGTGGGAATTACACTCGTACGCTGCGGTGAAGGAGACTGTGCACGACGGATTCTGGCAGGTGGAGGTCCTACAGCTAGGCCGGTTTTTTTTGCACGCCTTTGCAAGTTATCGCGCCTAGCAAACGCCATGCCACAGTTTCCACACTTATATGCCGCTTTATCTGCTTTATTCGAACATCCATACTTTTCGTGTCCTCGAGCACTTTTGGCGAATGCAAACGAAGTATTACAGTAGCGGCACGGGTACTAAGATAACGTTATTACAAATAAGATCGATGGTTCATAAATAGATTTAAAAAAACTGAGTTCTACTGCCATATTTTATGAGGTTACATCCTCATCCAGAGACTAACTGGGCCAAACACATACTCCAAATTTGAGCAGATTTGTAATATCTCGGGAAAATATATGCGNTCATCCAGAGACTAACTGGGCCAAACACATACTCCAAATTTGAGCAGATTTGTAATATCTCGGGAAAATATATGCGCATTACGTGCACGCTTGATAATATCCTGCGACCTGATGTAATTGAATAACTGAACTCACCAGTCAGAATGCTAAAAGACGAGGGGTAAGAGAGCTATCTGTCACCTCTGGCGATCTGTCACCTCTGGAANAGGTGGAGGTCCTACAGCTAGGCCGGTTTTTTTTGCACGCCTTTGCAAGTTATCGCGCCTAGCAAACGCCATGCCACAGTTTCCACACTTATATGCCGCTTTATCTGCTTTATTCGAACATCCATACTTTTCGTGTCCTCGAGCACTTTTGGCGAATGCAAACGAAGTATTACAGTAGCGGCACGGGTACTAAGATAACGTTATTACAAATAAGATCGATGGTTCATAAATAGATTTAAAAAAACTGAGTTCTACTGCCATATTTTATGAGGTTACATCCTCATCCAGAGACTAACTGGGCCAAACACATACTCCAAATTTGAGCAGATTTGTAATATCTCGGGAAAATATATGCTCATTACGTGCACGCTTGATAATATCCTGCGACCTGATGTAATTGAATATCTGAACTCACCAGTCAGAATGCTAAAAGACGAGGGGTAAGAGAGCTATCTGTCACCTCTGGCGATCTGTCACCTCTGGAATCAGACGAGAAACTGTGTCGAAGGTTGGCGTTGTTCCTATTATATATACTTTCCCCACACCAGCACGCTCTTGCTGACAATGCTGAAAACAAGAGAGGTAGTAATAAGGGATTAAGCGATGGTGAATAATTGGGCGGATTAAAGAGGTCAGGTGAGGGGTAACAGAATAAAAACTCAATTTCAATGGTAATTCAATTAGCATTAAACCGAAAAATGTTTTTGGTAGTTCTTAATTTAAGATCTTAATTAAAAGAATATCGGTTTTTTAATGTATTCTTGTAGGTATACTGCTCATTGGAAAAATAGTTAAAAAAAATAGGAATGAAAAATTACAGATTTTCCTATGACTATAAATATGAGTGCCAACAGCTCACTTTGCGGCTAATTCGTCAGAATGAGGGGGTACCGGCAGCTCACCTGGCACTGGAATGAAAAAATTAATGCCACCTATTTGTTGAAATTAGAACCCAACTTGGAGAGTGCCGACAGCACCACCTATACTTTACAAAACGTAATAAAATATGGCTGCCACCTGGTGGCTTAATCGGCAGTTCGCCTGATGGGTAAATTAATAAACTAGTGCCACCTAGGTGATGAAATCTTATGAAATCCAATATGGTAGTCGAACGAAGGTGAGAGACAAACTCCAGCAGTGTATAAACAAATAACAAACGAAAAAACCAAGATGGCAGATGGTGGCTCGGACACCTACTAAGATGGCAGACTGCAATGGCCAAATTTACAGACTACACTTACCAAAATGGTGGACTGCACCTACCGAGATGGCGGACAGCTGCGTCTATTTATATAGCGATTGGAAGCAAGATGGCGGACTGCACCAACTAAGATGGCGGACTGCACCGACCATGATGGCGGTTGGCTGTACCTACCAAGATGGTGGACGGTGGCTATGGCGCCTACCAAGATACTGGAGTGCACCTACCAAGATGGTGAAATGAGTATTGGTGGAGGTGGGTGTAGGGGACCTCCAAAATCTTAAGGTTTTGTAATAAATGTTTTAAATTATTTTTTTAATAACTTTTAAATAATTTTAAATATTTTTCATATAAATTTTTTATAAATTTTTGTATTTTTTGGTATTTTTGGATTTTTTGAATTTTTGGGCCAAAGGTTAAGGTTACATGGATCCAAGATGGCGGCCGACCGGCGCATAGTTTCTACCCCAGACGCCGATGCCCTGGACTCATAATTATACTACTTATGGGTAGAGACCTGAAAAATTCACGAGTTCAATGACCTGTTGGCTATACTCAATTGTCGTATGTAAAATAATGCAAATATCACTGTTCGTTGGTTGCTTGTTGTATTAGCGGAAGACGGCGATTCTGTCTGCATTTTATTGTCTGTTTGTTATTGGCTCAGAGTTGTCTAGGAGGTGTAAACTAACGGGTGGGCCAATAAAATAAGCAATACAATTAATTCCCGCTTGTCCGGAAATGAAACCGCGATTTTTTCAGGTCTCTACTTATGGGGGGAAAACTTATATACTATTCAGGGATTCTTCACATTTTTTTTATCATACCTTTGAAAAATCACCCCATGTATGACGTGCTTGGCTGTTTCCTGAATGTGTAGTGTATCACAAGCCTTTTATACTTGTGCGTTAATACAGAATTACCTCATTTTTGGACAACGTGAACATTTAATTATACATTATCTATATAATTGTTTATAACTAACACGAATAAAAACTGGGATAAAATAGGTGTTTTGGTAATACCTAGAATGAGGCAGTTCATATGCAATATAATATTAGACCTAGTGCGCACCAATGTGGTGCCCATGATGTAATTGTCTAAACTCGGTTAACCTTTGTCGGCATGAGGCAGAGGAATATCCTGGAAGTTGAAATTCAGCAGGGCTTCAGAAAAATATAGGAAGTAACCGTGAATGGACTACACCACTCACTGTTCTCGCTATAAGCACGGTTAATTAAGAACTTTTTAAATCTACCCTTAAAACTGCCACTGTCCCTATCTGCGTGATTCGAACGGACACACTAACTGGCATGCGCGAGCATAAGTGTGTAGGACATAGTACACTTGTAAAACTGTTTATTTTCTTATACGGTGAAATTTGCACTTAAATGACGCATAGATAAAGATACATACAAGCAAGGCTTAAGCAGGGCAGTCAAAAATGCTCAATTTATGTGAAGCGCCTACTTACGTATTCACTGATGATTTAAATGTGTGAATACGTCCTTAAAACGCACCTAGGCGGTCGAAAGACGCTCATAACACAGGTTACTTTTGAGAAAATTTTCGCTTGACGAATTGAAGAATCAGAATTGAGAACTTTATATTCTATCTGCACTGTGACGTGGTTTTACAGAACTTAAAGTTTTTTAAGAACAATGCGATGACGTAATTTCTTCTTTCGTCTTACTCATTGCGCTGGAAAATTATATAGTGTTGGTGTGCTAGTTCATCAACTTGATTCGTGTATATTGAGAACATTCAGGAATATTAAGGAAACATGGAAGGGTGCTTAGCATATTGTATTTGGAAGCACGCAGTTTGAGTAACGTAAATGTATTAATGGGTGACGTAAAATGCAAGTTACTTTTACTACTGGGCAATAAACAAACATATTTTCTGCCTAACTTTTCAGCAAAGAATACGCATTTAGTTAAAACATTTTTTATTATTACAATTATATGCTGTTTGTCAATAAATGTTTAACGAGAGCCTAAATGCCGCGATTTTTATTTCACAAAGCACACTCCCTGCTGAAGTATTTAGTGACCCTCCATTAATCTTCTCTTCTTCATGCACAACAGAAGAATTGTTGCAATTTTCTTCCACGGAAAAAAACCAATACAATGAGCACACGGAAAAGTAGAGGAGGAAATGGAGACACATACATATATATTCCGTATTGTGTTTCCACGAAACTTTTCCAGCCCGCAAAAATAAAGCACAAAGGTTAATTTCCAGGACATTTGCTCGGTCGTAGTCTGAAAAACTTTCGCGGGGGCAGAACGTGTTATCTTCCGCTTCGAAAACGACCAACGTGTGGCTACAGCAAAGAACGTTTCGATACCGGGTTCTGTTCACACGCTTGAAGTAATGTTGCTGCCACTGAAAATTGATGGCAGTTTTGATAAAAAATAAATAAAAGAACTTTGACAGGGCTGTAAGAAAAATAGTAGTAATGTTTCGCTTTAACAACTCCGCGTGAGATGGTGTTCTTGCTCCAGCGAATTTCATTCGAAATATGTTCTATCTATATTTCAGCCAGTTCCATATCGTTATGTTACGCATCGTTAAATGAAATTTATTTTTGGAGTATAGTGTGTTTTATTCGAGTTTCCCTGGTAAATTGCAATTTGACGTGTTTCCAACTTTATTATTGGTAATTTTGCAACCTGCGTTTCGAAAAACAAAACAAAAATAAAAAGCTTCGTCTGAGTCATATTTGACTGAAAATAAGTCAAATATGCGCTACCGAAATTGTTAAAAGTTTATTTATCAATACAATGACTGAATTTTGCGAATCCCATTGCAGTAACTCTGTATTTATTTTTTAAATTTCTCTCAGCTCCCTATTTTGTGAATTTAAAATATATTTATTACTTAGTACCAACGATAACAAATTGTAAAGGGCTGACTATAAAATTAATCTGAGTTCAAATGCCAAAACAGCCATATGTTAGACGAAATTTCACAATTTGTTTTTTGTACATACCACACAGATTTCAGTAAATCCACTGGTATTTAGAGTAATACAGTTATTTAAAAACCAGTGGTATCTTATTTACTGAATTTAATTCAACAGTTTCCTTGTGATAAACGTTTTGATACTGCAATGATTAATACGCCTGTTAATAACATTTTACTTATTCCCAGGCCGCATAAATATATATGTAATGTTCTACCACCCCAAAAGCAATATAAAGTTAAATTTTCAAAAATATTCTTCTAATACAAAACATTACATCTATTTATTTTAGTTAAGATTTTATTCACTAAACAATCAATAAATACACTGTGTCACATCCAGAAGACAAATAATTGATGAAGGACAAGTTGAACTTGAAGCATAGTGTCTGTGAACTACATGAACTTGAAGCATAGTGGCTGTGTTCTAAATTTTCTTCACTCAGTTTTGGTAATAGGATATGCGGCTAAAAAATATAACAAAGTTATCGTGCTTCCTGTCATTCAGGGACGTTCCATAGGGGTAATCAAATGGGAAAGCATGAAATAAGATGCAGTTTAGAAGATGCAGTTTAGACTGTCCAGCAGATATTAAGGCCTTTAAATATCTGGCGAATTGCAGTGGCTGAGTTAGTAACGCTTATATTCAGTCTTGAAATAAGAAGTAATGTATTTCAGTGGAACAGTTGTAATTTTCAGAGGATAGTGCGATACAAGAAGGTTAATTAGACACACCTGATTTTCGCGGAAAGAATTCCAAGCCGGCTAGATTTGAATATCCTGTGTGCACATCTGCAGTTTTCATTTGGTTATTTTGCGGGTTTTTTAAGAGCAGACATATTGCATTTAACTCGGCCAATCAGAATCGAGATACTCCGATACTAAACTTCTGTTACTCGAGGGCTGTTTAAACGCATGAGCACTCTACCCCATATTCCCTAGCAGAGATTTTACGAGACTCTGCACTTTTGAAAGACCTGGTTAAGTTATGCATTTATCTAAGTTTTATATCCTTCCGCCATGGACGCAATGACTTTATTGGTTTGCCAGTCTAGTGAAAGCGTGAAATTGTTAGCAACGTAAATATGGAAGTTTTGTGATGCCCCATTCCCGTGCCTTCTAGTGCTCATTGTGACATATGGAAAATGTATTAGAAGTTTTAGTAAGCCAGCAAAGGCAGCTTAACTTCAGATATTTTCATTTGCAGCGCCAAAATATTCCTACAATTTATTTTTTCCATTATGTGCGATGGATAGAGACCTGAAAAATTCGCGAGTTCAATGACCTGTAGGCTATACTCCATTGTCGTATGTAAAATAATGCAAATATCACTGTTCATTGGTTGATTGTTGTATTAGCGGAAGACGGCGATTCGGTTTGCATTTTGTTGTGTGTTTGTTATTGGCTCAGAGTTGTCCAGGAGGTGTAAACTAAGGAGTGGGCCAATAGATTAAGCAATATAAAAGTACGAGGCTTTGAATTCTAGCTTGTCCCGAAATTAAACCGCGGTTTTTTTCAGGTCTCTAGCGATGGAACATTCTTTTTCTTTTGTGAGCCAACCTCGATGTAAAGATTGCCGGTCAAGTTTTGATATATATTTCAATAAATGGAAATTAATAAATGTTTTCTGGTCCTGAATTACTTAAGCCTGGTAAATTATAATAAATAGTTATATATAAATTGTTTTCAAATATCGTCTCTGCCAGTTGTTTGATAACTTGACCTTTAGTTATGCCAAAGCTAGGAATTATTTCGTGCATTAAGACAAGTTTTTACCTCAGTGGATTGAGATCGCATTTTATCTTGCGCTTTAAATATATCTAGCCAGAGCCTTCGTGAATTATTGACGATCTCACTTGCGCAACTATGCGAGTATACACGAGTTGGACTAGGCACTGGGTACTAGACTGTTCTTAAATATACTTCGAAAATGTGTATTAAATAACGTAACATCATTTGGCTATTTTATTTGTCATATATTTGAAACATATCATATCTAAAGTATCGTATTCCGGTGGTACTAAGAATTCTGGTTCCGGGCACACTATCCTAAATAATATTATNATATCATATCTAAAGTATCGTATTCCGGTGGTACTAAGAATTCTGGTTCCGGGCACACTATCCTAAATAATATTATAAGTGCGAAAGTGTGTTTGTTTGTTTGTCCTTCTTTCACGCCGCAAAGAAGCAACAGATCGACGCGATTTTTTGCACAGAAATAGTTGGAGGGCCGTGAAGTGATATAGGCTACTTTTTATACCGAGAAAATATCTCATTCCCCTAAGGGAAATTCTTATTGGAAAATGAAAAAGTACACAAACGGAATAACATTGCAACGTCGCAACCAAGCAACAGATCGACGTAATTTCTTGCACTGGATCAGTTGGAGGGCTGGAAGGTGATGTTGGCTACTTTTTATGGTGAGAAAATATCTAAAAAAATTTACAAACGATAATAGCGAATCAATCCGGAATAAAAGTTTGCCGCCAGTCCACTCTCTAGCAATACGCTGTCTAAACCGTTAAAGATGGAATAATATAATGTAGAAAAAAATTGGGCAGAATAAAAAAACCTAAAAAAACTCCGCGGTAGCATATATCTATCTATATCAGAGAAATACCAGTAAGAGTTTTAACCATTTAATTCAACGATACGTTGAGTTTTATAATATGTATATAGTATAGAAGATTAACACTAATTAAATATCAACTTAATTTTGAAAACACTCTTAAAAAATAATTTTCTAGTCTACGCGAGTGGAGCTGTGGGTACAGCTAGTAATATGTATGAATCAGATTACACTCGTGATACAACATTAAGACAAAACTGACAAATCTGTACTTCATTTGATCTTAACATACTGGGAACGTACATGCCTGTGTGTACTACATATATATACATATATATATAACAGGCAACTATGTTTACAAATGTTGATTTTATTGAGAAGTGCTTACTTCACCATCCACATCCTGCATATCTTCTTGAGTGCAGAATACCATGTGCTGTGCTGGTGAATAGAGCTGTCTGGAAGGCCCACGGGACAAAGGCTATGATTGGATGAAGTTTCCAGCTGTGCTTCCGGATATGAGAAGGTGGAGAGCAAGACTGACGAGAGATGAACAGCAGGGGACCTGCTAGGCTCGGAAACCTGATGCTGTCCGACAAAGTAAACAACATACAGTACTTTTTGGTATTGTGGATGAAACAATGTTATTTTTATAGATAAAAAATATGGCATAATTCATTTACACTTTATAAACTTATCCTATGCACGATATGTCTGGTTGTTTCCTAATAATCCATGTGTTATAAGAGTTTTGTATCGACTTAGTTAATTTGTTAAAAGAGACTACAAAATATTTAATTTGTAGTCAATGTAAATTAGAAACAGCGAGAAGAAATATATTTCGGTAACGTAAAGTAAGAGTGGAGAGATTTGGGCGGCTTTTAACATCGAGGTCCTGAGAGCCGAGTAAAGTATGAAATAGTAGGTCTAGATATTATACAATTGAGTTATTTCTTAACGTTACTTCTACAGTAAAAACCCTTTTAAAGAAATATCTAGGTTTTAATGGAACTTAATGTTGGAAAAAAATTGCAGTGTTACGTAAAAAAATTATTTATTTTCGACTGGTTTTCAAGCACACAAATTCTATTCGTTGGTTTCTCCTTGGCGTAGGCAGAAACTAGAATTTTAGACTCGTTGGCAGTTATCACGAGTAAACTGTAGGTATGGTCCATTCATGATTACGTCTGTATTTGCTGAAGTCCAGCTATGGTTCTACTTTCTGGCTATTCCTCCGCCTCGTGCAAACAAAGCTCATCTACTAGTAAAAAATCACAGCAAAGAGACAACGCACTGCATTTGTGCGCATCAAGAACTATTTATTTCTAGGCATTACCAACANTAAAAAATCACAGCAAAGAGACAACGCACTGCATTTGTGCGCATCAAGAACTATTTATTTCTAGGCATTACCAACTGGCCCATTTTCTCTCTGTTTTTAATTATCTCATTCTTAATGAAATATGTTTACTTTACGGATAAAATATAAGTAAAAGTTCATTCTAACCGAGAAAAAAGATATTTTTGTGGTCACAATTGTAAAAAAATTTGTTATTATGAGAAATTTAAAACCACCCAAGCACGTATACCATGAGGTGAGATTTGAAATGTTTGATTCAAAATATGTGAAGATACCGCAAACAGAATATAAACAAAATTTTCAGGTTTCCGATTTCAAGATCAAAATATTTGGTGGGAAGAGCGTCTATCAGAGATTCATTGCATCAGCGAGAGAGCAATTTTATTGTGATTTGTATTTATTGCATTGCTCATTATAGTTATCATTGGAAACAATCCTTCCCCTAGCGTGAACTGTTGTATTGGTAAATTGTTTATGGAGTTTGTTGTTGAAATAAAGAGGATGACACAAAAAAGAAAACCGTGTAAAGAAAATGTCACAATTATTTTCATTTTTGGCAAGTTTATGAAATTTAAACTGTTGTAATAATGTCCTCCAGTAATCATTTCAACAGTAAAATCACATCAAAATGTAAAGTAAATAATTTTTTTATCATAAGTCTTGTGGTCTGCAAAAAGAGACTAAAATTAAAATAAACACTTAGCAATTAGCTAAAAAAAACATTTTAATTGAACCGTCAAAATTCCAGGGAAACATTATATACGTTTTGTATACTTTCCAGTAAAATATATTTTTTGCGCCTATCATGTACATATAATCAAACTTGAACCAGTAACTATAAAAGAGAAAATTTATGATTCTTTTACACGTTAAAAAATTATTTCATTACATGTGTAATAATTTATGAAATATGTTTTTTTTTACGAACGCGAATAATGACTTGCAATGACAAAAATCACTGACGCGTATTTTGAAACGAATAAGATTAGAAATATCCCTGAACATTGTTGCTTCCCGTAACTGCATACATGTTAAAGTGAGCAATAATTAATACACCTTACATAATAACTGTCAGTGAGATATAAAAGTCACTACCTTTCAAGGAATCAACTTATTATTAAAAGTTTCATAATTAGACAACAGAAACATAAACCAAATTTATTTCTTTGCGTTTACTTTAGTTTTATAAATGAAATTGCCGTGATAGTGATATGTTTACTTTTATAACAAGACCTCGGTTATTATGGACAAACATATGTACACATGGTAGTGTTATTGTAAACAAAAGTAAAGACGTGGTGATGGGCAGACAATGTATAGACGTGGTGATGGCCAGACAATGTATATATGTAGTAATGGCCAGACAACGTATAGACGTGGTGATGGCCAGACAATGTATAGACATGGTGATGGCCAGACACTGTGTAGACATGGTGATGGCCAGACAATGTATATATGTGGTGATGGCCAGACAATGTATATACATGGTGATGGCCAGACAATGTATATATGTAGTGATGGCCAGTCAAAGTATAGACTTGGTGATGGCCAGACAATGTATATACATGATGATGGCCAGACAATGTATAGACATGGTGATGGCCAGACAATGTATATACATGGTGATGGCCAGGACAATGTATAGACATGGTGATGGCCAGACAATGTATAGACATTGTGATGGCCAGACAATGTAGAGAAGCAGTGATAGCCAGACAATCTATATACGCGGTGATGGCCAGACAATGGATATACGTGGTGATGGCCAGACAATGTATAGGCGTGGTGATGGCCAGACAATGTATATACATGGTGATGGCCAGGACAATGTATAGACATGGTGATGGCCAGACAATGTATAGACATTGTGATGGCCAGACAATGTAGAGAAGCAGTGATAGCCAGACAATCTATATACGCGGTGATGGCCAGACAATGGATATACGTGGTGATGGCCAGACAATGTATAGGCGTGGTGATGGCCAGACAATGTATATACATGGTGATGGCCAGGACAATGTATAGACATGGTGATGGCCAGACAATGTATATATGTAGTGATGGCCAGACAAAGTATAGACTTGGTGATGGCCAGACAATGTAGAGAAGCAGTGATGGCCAGACAATGTATAGACGCGGTGATGGCCAGACAATGTATATACGTGGTGATGGCCAGACAATGTATAGACGTGGTGATGGCTAGACAAAGTAAGGACGCGAAGATGGCCAGACAATGTATACACGTGGTGATGGCCATACAATGTATATACGTTGTGATGACCAGAAAATGTATAGACGTGGTGATGGCCAGACAATGGATATACGTGGTGATGGCCAGACAAGGTATATATGTGGTGATGGCCAGACAATGAATAGACTTGGTGATGGCCAGACAATGTATAGACGTGGGGTGATTGCCAGACTCTGTGTAGACGTGGTGATGGCCAGACAACGTATATACATGGTGATGGCCAGACAAAGTATAGACTTGGTGATGGCCAGAAAATGTAGAGAAGCAGTGATGGCCAGACAATGTATAGATGCGGTGATGGCCAGACAATGTATATACGTGGTGATGGCCAGACAATGTAGAGACGTGGTGATGGCTAGACAAAGTAAGGACGCGAAGATGGCCAGACAATGTATACACGTGGTGATGGCAATACAATGTATATACGTTGTGATGGCCAGACAATGGATATACGTGGTGATGGCCAGACAATGTATGGACGATGTGATGGCCAGACTATGTATACACGCGGTGATGGCCAGACAATATATAGACATGGTTATGGCCAGACAATGCAAATACGTGGTGATGACCAGACACTGTATAGATGTGGTGGTGGCCAGACAATTTTTATATGTGGTGATGGCCAGACGATGTATATAAGCGGTGATGGCCAGACAATGTATTGATGTGGTGATGGCCAGACAATGTATGGATGCGGTGATGGCCAGACAATCTATAGAAGTGGGGTGATGGCCAGACAATGTATAGAAGGCGTGATCGCCAAACAATGTATAGAAGTGGTGATGGCAAGACAATGAATGTATGGACGCGGTGATGGCCATACAATGTATAGATGTGGTGATGGCCAGGCAATGTATAGATGTGGTGATGGCCAGACAATGTATATACGTGGAGATGGCCAGACAAAAAACTGACGTGGTGATGGCCAGAAAATGTATAGACGTAGTAATGGCCAGACAATGTATATACATGGCGATGGCCAGACAATGCATATACGCGGTGATGGCCAGGCAATGTGTAGACATTGTGATGGCCAGACAATCTATAGAAGCGGTGATGGCCAGACAATCTATATATGCGGTGATGGCCAGACAATGGATATACGTGGAGATGGCCAGACAAGGTATATAGGTGGTGATGGCCAGACAATGAATAGACTTGGTGATGGCCAAACAATTTATAGAAGCGGTGATGGCCAAACAATGTATAGACGTGGGGTGATGGCCAGACACTGTGTAGACGTGGTGATGGCCAGACAACGTATATACATGGTGATGGCCAGACAATGTATTTATGTAGTGATGGCCAGACAAAGTATAGACTTGGTGATGGCCAGACAATGTAGAGAAGCAGTGATGGCCAGACAATGTATAGACGCGGTGATGGCCAGACAATGTATATACGTGGTGATGGCCAGACAATGTATAGACGTGGTGATGGCTAGACAAAGTAAGGAC
The DNA here is from genome assembly GCA_002778355.1 of Clitarchus hookeri. Taxonomy (NCBI): domain Eukaryota; kingdom Metazoa; phylum Arthropoda; class Insecta; order Phasmatodea; family Phasmatidae; genus Clitarchus; species Clitarchus hookeri. The sequence continues at coordinate 296,503 of NQII01001697.1, forward strand.
GCGAAGATGGCCAGACAATGTATACACATGGTGATGGCCATACAATGTATATACGTTGTGATGACCAGAAAATGTATAGACGTGGTGATGGCCAGACAATGGATATACGTGGTGATGGCCAGACAAGGTATATATGTGGTGATGGCCAGACAATGAATAGACTTGGTGATGGCCAGACAATGTATACAAGCGGTGATGGCCAAACAATGTATAGACGTGGGGTGATTGCCAGACTCTGTTCAGACGTGGTGATGGCCAGACAACGTATATACATGGTGATGGCCAGACAATGTATTTATGTAGTGATGGCCAGACAAAGTATAGACTTTGTGATGGCCAGAAAATGTAGAGAAGTAGTGATGGCCAGACAATGTATAGATGCGGTTATGGCCAGACAATGTATATACATGGTGATGGCCAGACAATGTAGAGACGTGGTGATGGCTAGACAATGTAAGGATGCGAAGATGGCCAGACAATGTATACACGTGGTGATGGCAATACAATGTATATACGTTGTGATGGCCAGAAAATGTATAGACGTGGTGATGGCCAGGCAATGTATTTACGTGGCGATGGCCAGACAATGTATATACGCGCTGATGGCCAGATAATGTATAGACATTGTGATGGCCAGACAATGTATAGACGCGGTGATGGCCAGACAATCTATATACGCGGTGATGGCCAGACAATGGATATACGTGGTGATGGCCAGACAATGTATGGACGATGTGATGGCCAGACTATGTATGCACGCAGTGATGGCCAGACAATATATAGACCTGGTTATTGGCCAGACAATGCAAATACGTGGTGATGACCAGACAATGTATAGGTGTGGTGGTGGCCAGACAATTTTTATATGTGGTGATGGCCAGACAATGTATAGACGTGGTGATGGCCAGACAATGAGTATACGCTGTGATGGCCAGACAATGTTAACCGTTAAGAGTAAGAAGAAAGTAAGGAGGACTTTTCCTCAGGTCATATACACCGAATGATTTTTGTTAGACAAATAAATGGCCTTGCTTATTAATTTATCAAGTTGTTTAAGTGATTTTGATGGGCATTTTACAACAATATGTTGGGCACTGATGCGTGTGAAATGAGGTGTGTATGGAACAGCGTTGGAATACAAGGGCGGTAGAAACAGGAGATCCCCGTGTTAACCCTCCACCCGGAAAAACTGCGGAAATCTAAATATTTTATGTGGTTTACACGGTGAAAACTAATGTGAACGTTTCCAATATGCTGACTTATACCACATTTATAGCATTTAGAAGTACAATACATTGAAAGACTTGAGCTCTGTCCATTTTTTTTAAATTTGTCATATTTTATTTGTATCAAAGAGCATAGGCTTCTTGTCCCTGTTACTCTCGTATTTCTTGAATTTGGATTCGTTGCCATGATGTCAGCAGGTTACGCACGAGTCTTTATGTAACTTTTGCTAATTTAGTGTGTATAGTCGATTCGACGTATCTTAAAATTGATTGGATCAAATAGGGAATGTTTCACAATACCTCAGCTAAAATAAAAGGGAAAATTGAACTCTCCCTTTTACTTTATATATTAATCAGTATATTTCATTTTATTTCATAGCGTTACGTATTAGCTTTCAAGTCAATAATACTCGAAAGGGGCTATGTGCGTATCTAAATAATGAGTCATGATTGGGTAGATCATAGCAGTACAGGGTGAAGTTTATTGAACATGATGATTATATAATAACTATTTACGCGTCTATTGATCGGGAGAGATTAAATGGAATACAAGTATGCTATTTAGTTATAATAAGTTTTATTACCGCACGCCACTAATACTTATTAAAATCCAATTGGAAAGTCGCCCACCTTGTTCAAGTTGCTGGAGGCTGATTCTAGCAGGTGGTTAACGACGGCCGGACACACCCACCTCCACGTCTTCTAGGTCCGCTACCCCGATGACAAAAGTTACCACTCCCAGTGTTACGTTGGCCTATACCGGGCGCGTAGTTTGATATTTTTGGCCCCGTCTACTGGCCGGTGGATGGGGTTTTGCAACTGTCTTTCGCAAGGTGTTATTCCAATCACGCTCATGCCCCGGTCCTTTGAAGATGTGATCAGGTAGGCCGTTCAGTTAAGGCCTGAACACTTCATAACAAAAAGAATACAATAAGAGATAAAATAGTGGTGTTGGTATTGCCTAGTAATAAATAGTTCCCATGCAAAATATTACAAAATTGAGTACACACATACATAGTGCATTGATCCTCTGATGTAATTTTCTACACTCTATTAAGGTTTGTTTACTTATGGTGTATGACTATACTAAAAGTAGAACTTCAGCAAGGTTTCAGAAAAAAACGTAACTACCCATAAATTGACTATACTTATAAAGACGGTCAATCATTCGGCAGTGTTANTACCCATAAATTGACTATACTTATAAAGACGGTCAATCATTCGGCAGTGTTATTTTAGCAACAATAGTATCATTATCCTAACACATAATTCGGAGATTTCTCTACTAGATTCAGGAACGGAAACATGCCAAAAAATTTGAGATAGCTTCCCTGAAGAAAAAAGTTAGCTTATTCATTAACGAATACATACGTCCATGTCAAAGAAACGGCCGTGGTTTTTCATTTTTGTTGACGTATTAATTCTGGATCTAAGTTCAATATGTAGTATGAGCGTGAAAGAAGTACCCCTTTTAGAAAGTGTTTGCTTATGGATGGTTTCCTGCACGTCAAAAAGGTAGGTACAGTCCATTTCTTTTCTGAAGCCCTGCTTAAGTGTTTCTTCCAGGTTATTCCTCCGCCTCGTGCAATCAAAGCTTAGCAAAGTCTATAAAATTACACCAAAGGACATCGCATTCGTGCTCGCTTAGTGTTATCAAATATTGCATGAAAAATATTTCTTACTAGGCATTGCCAACACACCTATTTCCTCCCTGTTTTCATTTATCTTATTTATAAACTAAATATTATAATACTCAAAGGTAAAATATAGCTAAACGTTTAGTTGCACAAAAATAAGACACCTTTATGTTAACGTTAGTATAAAACACTTGTCATAGATGAAATATTTAGGAAACAACCAAACACGTCAGTCGTGGTGAGATGTATCAAATGTTTGATTCAGAAGTGTGAAGAAACTATGAATAGAATATATTAGGCTACTAAGCAGGTTAAGAGGAAAGCAGTAATTAGTTCGGTTCCTGCACGATTATTATNATGAATAGAATATATTAGGCTACTAAGCAGGTTAAGAGGAAAGCAGTAATTAGTTCGGTTCCTGCACGATTATTATTGCTCATAGGGGCAGTGATATTTTGCGAAAAGATTTCAAGACAAGATACCCTTCAAAGCACTGTAGGGTAGCCCAGCATTTTGGATTGGTTGAAACATGTTCTGGTACGTGATGATAACTATTTGCGAACGAATGAAGTAGATTCAGTGTCGGAGTTACAGAATACCAAGGCGCTTGGTCAAATGCGAAAATGACACCAGCAGCCAACGGAGGTACGAAAACAGCTGAGGTGTGTATATAGTATTGAAGTCTACTGTGTGCTGCGATTTTCAAGCGAAAAATCACTGGCCCTACTCAAACAGAATAAGCGAAGTAAATTAGATAATACTTCTTAGTTAATTTTAACGGGCGACGATGCAACCATCGAAATTAAACTCCTATGTTATAGTGTATTCTTGTGTTGGCAACAATCCATGGGCCACCATTCCTACAGAATACGAGAGGAAAAGAATAAAACAACAACTCTTAAACTGCTCCGCCATTTCCATTCTTAACGTACTTGGGAAACAGTTTATTTTATTAACTCAGCTTGCCATGAGATAATAAGGCCAGCTTTGTAGTGATCACATTTACTGTTAATTTACAAAACCTTCTACTCAATTATACCCTAAATATACTGAAACTATTCCCGAATTACAAAATTCTCGATTTACAAAATAATACATTTCTCCGCACAGTTCCACACTACTTAAGTTCTCTAGTGCAAACATTACCGNTTTGTAGTGATCACATTTACTGTTAATTTACAAAACCTTCTACTCAATTATACCCTAAATATACTGAAACTATTCCCTAATTACAAAATTCTCGATTTACAAAATAATACATTTCTCCGCACAGTTCCACACTACTTAAGTTCTCTAGTGCAAACATTACCGACAAGGCACGAAGAATTTTTGTTAACATAAAATTGTTACTCAGAATATTAACAGCATTAGAAAGAGTTTCGGAGTGACTATAAATACTCTATTTCATCATGAGTGTCAGCTAGTTTGCCTTCAAGCACTGTAATTTGATTTTGATTCTCGGGTATGTTTAGTCCTTCCAACGTAATGGATTTTGGGCAGTTATCTAGTAATAATAAGTATAAATTTTCTTGGTATTTTAAGAAATCAGACACACTGATAGTAGTACGACCTGCGCGCTCTGTTATCAGTTTTACTGAGGGGTTGGGGGGAGGGGGTTGTTACAAACTGTCAAATCACAATTTCGTTGTTAATTAATGTTCGGAATTTACCTTTTCCCCCGTAGTTTATTACATCTCTCCTTTAATGCTGAGTATTCCAATGGAATGTGACAGAATACAAAATAATAATCCAACGTAATTTTTTATTTAAACCGCTAAGATTAAAAATGGCACCACTTCTGTTCGTAAATAGCCGTTCAATTGTGAGAAGCTATATTTAGAGTAGATACAATCCCTGCCAGTGAATTTATTACTTCTGATTTCCTGTGTTCACAGAATTAGATTAAGGAACAGTAGAGTTTCGAGAATTTTTTTTCCAAACACGGGTGAGGGAGGGGGGAATAGATAATTATAAATATGTCATGCGTTAATGCACAACTTGAAATTCTTTAGGTCAGAAAGAATACGTATTTTGTAATAAATTTTTTTATTAGAGGAATAAAATATTTTGGGAATTCTCTTTAAATCGTATATATTAGCTTATGCCTATTTGCGAACAACAAAGCAAACAGGTAAAAATTCGATTTACTTCATTATTTTAATTTATAAAATTTTGTATGCACACGAGAGAGTACGAAATATGACTTTCGTAGAAACAGGATTTTTATTTCATAGGAATAGTGACGCTTAGAAATACTTTCGCTCCGACGGAGTGAATAGCGAATTTTCGCCTAATTCCAAGATGAAAAACTCGCAATGAAGCTGCTTTGTTCTGATACTAACCCACGTATAATACCTATTATAAGATATTTACTGTGAAAAAGAATACTTACCTACCTTGCTCGAAGTCTTGGTTGCAGTCGAGCTTCTTCAGTCTCTGCGTTGCGTTTTCGAGGAAAGTGTGGCAGATCTCTTGGGCAGTTCTGTACGGTAGCGAGTGGCACATTAGTCTCTTCCTTGCGAGGAACTATAAATGCCCGAAGAGCTGGCAGACTAACTCTCAGCAATTCTCTCGACATTCTCCGGAGCACGATGTAAAAGAAGAAAGCAAAGACATTTAGAATGTTGGTCGGTCTTAATTCCAAGAAACTGCATATCATACGATATCTAAACATCTACATAGGAAAAGTTTCATCCCAATAATTTTCCCAAATGTGCTCGAAAACTAGAGGCTCCGTATAGGAAAAGATTTCGAAAAGTTTGTGAGCTTAATGCCGCAGTATAAGCGTAATAGAACTGCAGTTAATTTTCTGGACCGGAGAAATGTTTTATACCGAGTTTTTTTATTGTTTTTTGCAAGTTCTTTTATCGGTGACCCGGGTAGACGAGTCGTTTTGCTCCGCGTGGAGATAACATCTCGCGATCACTCTAGTCTCCGGAGTCTGCAGACCGGAGTCTCAGATGCTCTCCGCATATTTGTATCTCGCTTGGGAGAAAAAAAATCTCTACGATGCAGTCGATTCCATGCCACGTGCGCAGTATCACTGCGTCGACTGCTAGCCAAGAAGTCGCCTGAACACGCTTATTTCTGCCCCCACCCCCCTCTTTCAACTTCGCGTAAATTCTCGAACAACGGGAGATAACTAGCTGTGTGCATTATCTTCCTTATCTCGGAGGGGAAGGAAAACGAAAAAATTTCAATATTCATGACGCGGTGCACTGAAGTCCTCCAGCTAGTAATATATATCTAATGGGGACCTCTGCTAATTAACCACTCAAATTAACCAGGGATTAAAAATTTTTAACTCCCGGTCTTTTGCAACTGAGAAGTTTATTTAAATTTCTTTTTTTGGCCAGTTAATGTTAGCGGGAAAGTTTAGAGAGAGGGAACGAAACGCCATAGCGCACAGATATGACATTATTGCGGGCTTAACTGAACATTTTTTCGGAAGTTGTAGAGTTGTTAAAGTTTACTGTAGATCAAGTAAATTCCAAGGATATTAGTCGACCGTAGTAATAATGCAAGGCGTGGCAAAATTAATATATTTGAAGCTAATGTATGCATGTTTGGTAAAACCGATTAAAAGTAAATAATTGCTGATCTTGTTACGATGCACATCTTTAAACTTATCTAAAATTTGCCAGTATTTAATGACACGAAATCTCTTTACACATTGTCTTGTAGTATTTGAGTCTATGAATGTAGATTCACGACCAGAATTCAGGAATAAAAGGTCTAATATGAGAGAGGCATATTCGATTACGGTTTATATTGATAATTTTAGGAAATTTAAAAAGTACCAAAATTTCACAAATAAAAATAAAAGTACAAAAAAAAAAGTATAAAAAAATTTAATATTCAGAAATTTAAAAAAAAANCGGTTTATATTGATAATTTTAGGAAATTTAAAAAGTACCAAAATTTCACAAATAAAAATAAAAGTACAAAAAAAAAGTATAAAAAAATTTAATATTCAGAAATTAAAAAAAATATATATATAGAAAAAGCATTAATTCGTCTCTCTCCTCTCTATTTCTGTAATTCCACAATTATGTTAAAATTCGTTGTTAGCAAGCATCTGAATTATTAAAATTTTTATAATTCTTCCCTCTTCTTCCCGTTCCTCACGAAGAACAGAAAATATATCTCGTCACTCTTTCAGGACAATTGAAAATTCGAAATTTGATAGAACGAATCACCCGACGCCTTGGTTAGAGCGGTGTTTCACGTGGTATTACTCTTTAGAAACGTCTTTTCGCCACCTTGTAATATCTTGTAAAGAAGTCTACAATACTCCAAACAAGTTTGCTATTCTCATGTATAAATACATACATACGGGAACGACATGCAACTCTGCACAATACCTCTCGAGAATGCTGTGAAATATCTACTTTGAAAGAACTATACAGAGTGATTATTTAATCATGGTACAAACATTAAGGGGTGGTAGAGCTCACTAAAACCAACAATTATTGTATAGGGATATATGGGCGGAAGTGACGCGTTGAGGCACAAACACAAAAACATAACACATTAACGGAAACATAAAATGTTCATTAGCAGCATACTTAACGAGTGATTCCGTACAGAAAATGTTAAAACAGTTGCTGNGAGTGATTCCGTACAGAAAATGTTAAAACAGTTGCTGGAAATGCATCCACCAACAGTCACGCATGCTTGGCGACCTCTACATATGGCGTGATTGGCTGACAATGGTGGCGATAGTTGAGGGCAATCAAACGGTGTGCCAGTGACCTACTGCATCAGCGAACAAAGCATTTGCGCTTGAGAGTTCGGCCTTGATGGGTGATTTTACGATTAGCAAAAAGGCAGACATGCATCTAATGTACGGTGCTGCTAATGGTAACGGCAGAGCAGCGCTACGGCTGTATCGGGAACGCTTTCCACGTAGGCGCATGCCAAACGACAAAATGTTTGAGCGATTACATCGTTAACTTTTTGACAATGGTTCATTTATCGCCAGTAATGATGGAAGGGGTCGATCGAGGACTGTACGACGTTGTAAATAAGCAATGTGTTGCATTTCATGTGTTATTTTGGTATTTGTGCCTCAACGCGTCGTTTCCGCCCATATATTCCTATACAATAATTGTTTGTTTTAGTGAGCTCTACCACCCCTCAATGTTTGTCCTATTATTTTACAATCACTCTGTATAGAGCGGATTGTTAAACTTAAACTATAAAAGTATCCTGGAAATTCTGCTGATAATTTATCCGTAAATTTATAAATAGTTGTAAAAATTTGGATTTTTTTCTTGGCTAAAGAAGANCGCCCATATATTCCTATACAATAATTGTTTGTTTTAGTGAGCTCTACCACCCCTCAATGTTTGTCCCATTATTTTACAATCACTCTGTATAGAGCGGATTGTTAAACTTAAACTATAAAAGTATCCTGGAAATTCTGCTGATAATTTATCCGTAAATTTATAAATAGTTGTAAAAATTTGGATTTTTTCTTGGCTAAAGAAGAGCCTTCTTTGAAATACATGTAGGTTAATATAGTGTACTGCTTAGAATAATTTTAAAGAGAGAAGTTAAAGTTAAGGATTATTTTATTCTGTGATACATGTTTGAAATAAAACCAGTAAATCTGTTTACAAAGGAATGAAATTAAAATTCTAAAAATAGCTAAAGGAAACGTAGAAGTATATTTGCGAAACATGTTTTTAAGTTTTGGTATCAATGGCACGCAAAACATTATTCACAGTAGTTTGGATTAGTATTTTATCATTTAACATTATATATTGTCTACAGGGGTGGGGCACTTCTGAATGGGCAAACTATTACATTTTTTAGTCGTCGACTTATCGTCACACGCACTTATTTAGGATATATATATATACAAAATTTATATCGAAGAGGTTGGTACTTGGCCTTATATTTATCGAATACCTAGGTGTAAAATTAACACATGCGAGGAAATGGAATGAACAATAATAATCTAGTGTATACAGATTTTTTTCACGACACGATGATTACAGCAAACATCTGACGGAGGCGTCATATATCATTGGCTTAGCTCTGACACATCACAGTCGAGAGATGATATTTTAGAGATTTTTTCACATTTAATATAATTGAATGTAGATGACACTATTATGAAATTTTGCGTGGGGATGAGTCCGTGAAATATCACTGCAACCGTTATAGCGATTGAAAGTTATCAAAAGGAAGACACTTACACGTGAACACAGGAAAATTATTTAACAAGGCTATCTTTCACTGAAATAAGATACAAAATGAATTCATTTGCGCCAAAAACAGAAAAGTAAATTTTATGTTTCACTTGATTATAGTCTTCCAAGAATTGTATTTATATTAATGAAGTACGTATAATAACATAAACAGAATTAGAAACGTTTGTTTATCTGGCTAGAGTAGCCTATGTATTTTTTCTTTTATTTTGTTACGATTGATCACGATACACAGTCAAGTTTGAAGTTTATTGCGCAAACAGCAAATCAGAGAAAGTTCTGTGAACTAGAAGATATTTACACATCACGACATTTTATGGGACCCACAATAGGGGTGCACAAATAACACTTCAAAGAGATTAATGACATTTTTCGTTGTTATAAAATGTCCATGCACTTGTTAAAAAGGTTACCAGCTGTATCCTGTGCAACCTGGTTTTAAAATATAACAGAAAACAAGGCTGTGAATGCAAAACCCTGCACATGTTGCTGTTTCGTCACAATTTATAACTTGCAGGTCGCATGTTGAATACAACTTTCAACATATGACCCTTATTGTAAACACTAATATGAATCTCTTAAACGTGACCAGAAACGACAATTTCGTTCCGTTAAAGCTTAAAAACTTCTTGGCAAATTCCTGCAAAACTAGCGTAAGGCCCTGCAATGAACGTTGCTGTGCACTTTCAACCAGTTAAATGATAGGGTCACTGCATGAAGTCCTAAAGGGTAGACGCAGCACGACGAGAGCACGCCATTTCAGAGCCTTGCGCGTAGAGGCGAGGGCGCACTTGCTGCGCGTGGCAATGTCGCCCTTGCGCTTCTCAGCCGCAAAGGTGGAAAACTCCAGGTAGGCGGGCTCCTTAAGGAAGTCACATCTGTTTCCATTCTCAGTCTTAGCGGGCGCATTTGTTAGCGTGGTGAAGAAAGCGACGTGTTCTTTTCACCGTCCTTCTTTTTTCTTGTTAGTAGTTTCCTTTGAGAAATAATGAACGCGCATCTCGGGGACCGAATTTCATCTTCTGCGGCGGCTTCTGCGAGTTGCGGCTTTTCAGCGAACTGTTTCTCATTTCCATCCCGTGTTTGGTGTGCGAGAGAAATGCAAACAAAGGAGCAACGCACTAAGTTGGACCTCAACCTAATTAAGAACTCCGTCTTCCTTTCTTCTTTTCTTCTTTTTTGCCAGGTGCACTAAATCTTTAATTGCCTACCAGGGCTGCTGACTGCTGGGCAAGTGATAAGAGCCAGTTTTAAGAAAGGTCCGCGTAAAACTTATTTCTAAATACCCACAACGCGCACAAAACTGTGATGATTAAAACACCGTTTTATAGAATAAACTGCCTAAAGCCATCGTTGATGATATCCTTTAAAGTCATACAAGATGTATTTAGAATACTGTACCCATTTTATTATATGCAAGCTGAGCGATTTTTTTATTATATACCAAATTAATTTCAATACATATTGCGATTAAGTCATTTCACGTTCATAGGAAATTGTTTGACCCAGACTTCCAAATGCAATTAATTTAACTTAGCTGTAAAATTGCGCTTTCGTGATGCAGAGTGCTATAACTTTATCGCATCTTTATCAACGCAAAGACCAAGTACCAAAATTTATGTTCACACATTTTGATTAATTTCGCATCACTGTTTCCTTAGGCCCTATAACAGGAGCTACGAATTTCAAAGAAAACATTGCTTGATATTAATCTCATTTACGATACGGAGTCCTAGTCAAAAATTGATTGTTATTTGTCCGGGCGTAATTTTGTGGAAAGTGAATGCGCTCATTAATTTTCGCGCTTCTATTTAAAGTACTAGGAATGGCAGTTCATTGAAATATACAAATACCTTTCCAAAAACACACAATTTACGCACGTTTTTGACGAGTAAAACCAATGGATTAACTATTTATAAAATAGTTAAAATAACAATCACGTAATTTTAATCATTATAATTATTTTTAGATACTCTATGGAATGCTGATGGAAGTAAAAATAAGATTCTTCCGCATATTATAAACCATCAGCAGGTTTTTTTAATATCATTTTGTTCACGTACAATTAAACATGCAACTCAATAAAAGCATTAATTCTCGCGGCCTGCAGACATTTTATTTAATCAAGATATGTGCTGAGTAATATAGCGCCGAATTTTTGTGTTTTCATTATAATTTAATATAACTGTAACATCATATTGTGAATTAACGTTTATATTAAAAAATAGCTTCACAATCTGCGTAAATCCAAATTATTATTTTTCAAGTTTATCGTCAATAATTAAATTCAAAAGATTTAAATTGCGACTATTTTGCGGGTTTCGACGAGAAAGTGTATTATTATTAATGACAATCTATTAAAAATATATGATTTGCTGCCCATTTCAGTAATTGTTATTTAGTAACGCAATTCACTCGTATGTATAGGTAAAATGTATATAATTTCGAAGTTGTTTATAAGTATGGTGTACTATACAGATATGGTGAAGGAATAAAATTTACACTCATTTCTCTGTAGTGATAATGGATCACTGTATATAAATAAAATGTAATTTACATGAACTTGCAATAATAAGGGCTGTCTGCGTCCACGGCGTGTTTTTTTTCTCAGTGATTTATTTCGTATGATTAAGCGGAGAAAAAATGATCAAACTTGAAGATACTTATTTTTTTAATTGTGTAAGATTATATGTGAAAACCAGGATTGCCTGTGGCAGTAAATAAAATGATCAAGCCGAATAGCCAATAAAAAACTGTCTCATTATCCTGGGGAGGTGTATCGTAATATTTTGCCGGCTAATGTTGATGTAGATAAAGATGACTCATGAACCTTCTAAATTACTCGGAATAGCTATGCAGAGAAAATGTTAAGAAAAGCATAATTGCATCAGAGTTCACACGAATGCTTAGTAGGTTATACTCCATTCTCGGTTACTTCTAACTTTCCTGAAGCCATGCTGAAGTTCTACTTCCAGGATATTCCTCCGCCTCATGCTAACAAAGCCTCACTAAGTCTAGAAAAAAACACGGAGAGCGCACCACATTCGTGGGCACTCAGTGTAATTATATTTTGCATAAGAGTTTTTTCTTATTAGGCATTACCAACACTCATATTTTCTGACGATTTTCATTTATTTTAATTCTATTTTTAATTATAATGTTTATATGTTAAATGTAAATAAAATTGTAATTTAACCAATAATAGGGTAGTTATATGTGAACGCAAGTATTGAACTGTTGTGATCCATGTCATATTTAGGAAAGAACAGAACAAGTCGTACGTTGGGTGATATTTCAGAGGTTTAATCCAAAAAGCGTGGAGAAACTGTGAACAGACTGCACTAAAAAACTATGTCATGACCAGGGCACCCACGTGTTTTGTGCGAAAATATTTCAGGAAAAGTTGTGCAACAAAGCACTATAGTGCAGAACCACTTTGGTGATTCCAGCATTTAAATTGTTACGCGTCTTATCCGTCTGCCCGCGAATCACGGAAGGTCAGTATTGGAGAATCTTAATTCTGATTGGCTCGCTCGTGTAACAGACTCTCTTCACACGAAGACAAGCGGCAAATAGCTCAACGAAGACTGAGGTGTGCACACGGGATATCGAAGTTTAGCCTCCGCGTAAATCTCTTCGCGTCAAACTGGTGGCCATATCCGTGATCGACAACGAGGGGTCGTTAACGAGCCCCTGCCTGAGTTGTTCGGGCGATCGGGGACAGCATCAAAAGCTTAACAGCGCACGATATTTCGTCGCGGCTTTCCCAAGGAGCCGAGGTCGTGGATATCGCAACCCGCACAATAGCAGTAGACGTCAGCCGATTGCCGCGAGATAAAGGCCTGGCCCTCAGGAAAGAAACGGCAGCTCCCTCGAGGAAAGCGCGACTCTAGAACTAGCGGTCGACTGTCGCGTGCGCGCGCGATGTTAAAGAAAACTCGCACGTGTTTTTCACCCTCCCTCCTCCGATCCGAGACACTCATCAACCTTTGTGGCTCAGTACGACTGGTTGAAGGGGTGAAAGTGAGGAAGGCGTTGAAGATAATGCTCTCTGGCCGTTCGGCAGGGGGTTGCTTCGGACAAGGAAGGTAAATACTTCCCCCAAACCCTTGCGTAATTGCGTTCCAGTCTGTTTTCACGTGTTGCTCCTGGGGAGACGTCGATTTCAGTCTGCAGTAGACTTGTGAGCGGCAGGTCTGCCGTTATGTTGGCAATACCAAGCTGATAAACCCTCGTCCCGCATAATTTAATATTAAAAGCGTACAAGGGTCGCGAATTATTATCTACATTTTTTACACACAGTATTATATTTTTTCTTGTAATATGACATGGCATTTTGAGAAATTCATGAACCTTTTTTACCAGGAAATTATTTTTTCTAATAACAAATGACAATAAATGTAAGAATTTTAAAGGTATATACATTTTTTTTCCTTCGAATCTCATAATTGCAGAAAATCAATTCGCCATGCTACGGTTCAAATGGTTTACGTGGTGGGAAGCTGTACTAGCTACATATTTCGTTCCAGAAATTGATACCAACAAGATATCATCAGCCAGTTAAGATGTAACGTTTTTAAAATATTTGGGCAATGTATGGTAATTGCCCATTTCAACAATATGTCATCAAACGACATGAAGAATTTTTGTTGGAAATTTGTTAACGCGGTTCGCCGGTATTTAGATTTTTAACTTCTGAGATCAAATGTGAAGTCAAATTAGTCAGAAGTCAAATACTAACTGCAGTTGTAGGAAGTGTCTGGTTTCAAAGAAATTTAGACATTACATTCATGTATCTTCGAGAATCACTTCACTTTGAATTCAAACTTTGTTTTAATTATTTTAATTTGTACGAATATAGGTTTTAAGTTAAAATTATTATATTTATGCTTAAAGTGAAGTGGAGAAATTTGGGTGGCTCTTAACATGCAGGTGTTTGAGAGCTGATGATGCTGAAGTGAGGTGAGTATGGAGTCGTGCCGGAATGTAAGGGTGGGGGAAACGGGAGATCCACGAAAAAATCCGCCAACCAGAGGCACAATTCCCACATTCGAAAATCCGCGACAGACGCCACCGGGAATATAACACGGTTCGTTTAGACGGCGGCGAGTAGTCTAACCACTGCAACACTACGGCTCCTTTGTGCTTACAAAAATTATAAATTGTATTTTGAAATTTGTTTTTATTTTTATTAACTTATCAGTAATACGTTGTAAAACCATAAAATATACTCAAAATATATTAAACAAATTATGAACTATTTTAAAGTAGACATATCTTCTAGGTAGTTGCGTTGGTTCTGTTCAAAGTCTTTACTTTCGGTAATACTTCCAACTCATGGAGAAATTACTTTAACTAGAACTACAGAAGAGAAATCATCCGGTAATCAACAGAGCCTGTGAAATTGTTATTTTGTTATGTCACCGACATATTTTTAATAAACTATTAAAATAATGGTTTTCCGTATCAAATTCATGTAGTTAAAGTTTGTTTTTCAGTGGTTGTCATATTTTAATCTAATTGAAAGATTTTTTAAAGTACATACAGCCTCAAATATCCAAATACTACTATTGAAACAGCATTACAGTCTGTTATTCTATCTATTTACTCATTATAAGAAGGAAACCTCTTTCACTACCACAAAAATATGGCAAAATACCAGACAGACAACATTTATCAGTGTTAAACTGATAACTNCAGTCTGTTATTCTATCTATTTACTCATTATAAGAAGGAAACCTCTTTCACTACCACAAAAATATGGCAAAATACCTGACAGACAACATTTATCAGTGTTAAACTGATAACTTTCTTTTATAAATTTCCCCTTCCGACCTGTCCCACAGAACATTAGACGTTTAAAGTTCACCTGGGAGCATTTGACTACTGTACTTCAGACATGACAAATTCACTTTATGTTGGTTGCGCACCATGAATATTTGGAATTCACCGACCTAATGCTCACACAGATAAATACGCACAGACACATTGAGAAAAATATATCCTCGTAGAACCCACCTGGACTACAAAACCATCTGATGGTTTGTAAGTACCATTAAATAAGTNTAAACTGATAATTTTCTTTTATAAATTTCCCCTTCCGACCTGTCCCACAGAACATTAGACGTTTAAAGTTCACCTGCGACCATTTGACTACTGTACTTCAGACATGACAAATTCACTTTATGTTGGTTGCGCACCATGAATATTTGGAATTCACCGACCTAATGCTCACACAGATAAATACGCACAGACACATTGAGAAAAATATATCCTTGTAGAAACCACCTGGACTACAAAACCATCTGATGGTTTGTAAGTACCATTAAATAATTGTTAATATAGATTCTTACACCAACATAACTGTTTTGTTGATTCCTGTCTGTGAGTGGTTTTGCTACTGTAGATATGGTAGCCGCAGTAGAGCCCTGCTTTCTTCTACAAAATATACACAGTACCAACAACAGAACAAATTCAACAATATTTGAACAGCTCCCACAACAGTCAGAATTCTAGTAATATAACTGAACATTCTGTTGCTAGTACTGGGCAATTCTGCAAGAAGATTTGAAAGTAGCGGCAACAGTTGGTTCTGTTAGGTTACTACAATTGTTGTTGTTGTGGGAACAGTCGAAATATTGTTGAAGTTGTTCTGTTGAAGGTACTATCAGTGTATACAGAAGCGTAGTGCACCGCTGTAGAAACAATATGTACAGGAATTGAACCAACATTTCTGTTGATACCACAACCCAATATGGCTGTTCCTATATTACTCTTGGTGGTTCCTAAAATTACGCAAATAAATATGTGTTTTATTTCTCTCTGATATTGAAAATAATAATTTTTAATTTCTATGTTGTACATTTTATCTAATGAACTGCTGTAAAAAATATATCTCCAATNGTAGCGGCAACAGTTGGTTCTGTTAGGTTACTACAATTGTTGTTGTTGTGGGAACAGTCGAAATATTGTTGAAGTGGTTCTGTTGAAGGTACTATCAGTGTATACAGAAGCGTAGTGCACCGCTGTAGAAACAATATGTACAGGAATTGAACCAACATTTCTGTTGATACCACAACCCAACATGGCTGTTCATATATTAATCTTGGTGGTTCCTAAAATTACGCAAATAAATATGTGTTTTATTTCTCTCTGTTATTGAAAATAATAATTTTTAATTTCTATGTTGTACATTTTATCTAATGAACTGCTGTAAAAAATATATCTCCAATTTTGGATAAATATGGCATTTTCTTTAATATTTATTTCAGATTGCAATTTGTTTACAATTTTTGCACAAAAATTGCATTTTTATAATTGCACTCTAGTTGAAGATTTTTTATGTGCATGTTATTTTCCCCGTCAAAATTTTCCCTGCTTTCGGCAATATAGAAAATTCTAACAGATTTCTGGGTTGATGTATTTTTCATAATTCACAGCTGAAATTATTTTAAGGTACCGGAAGAGTTTTTAGGTTGAAATATATGCAAGTATAGACATTGGAATCTTACACAGATAAATTTCGAAATTGTTTAAGCATCAGTGAATCACATAGTCTGGAAGTATAACCCAACCCACATAGGAATCAACAAGTGCAGTCACAGCGTCCTATATCTTGTATGTTGCACAAGAAGAGGCTTTGATGGCCTGTGCTGTACACAGCAGAGAAACGCCTCCACTGAAGGAAATACATCGCGTGTGGGATTTACTATTTGCTGTTGAAAATATGGTATATTCTCGGTGTCTTCACACTTTTTGAATCAAACATTTGGAAAATTACCCCCCCTGTATGACGTGCTTGGTTATTTCCTAAATATAGTATGTCTTGTATAGAAGCGTTTTATAATTGAGTTAAAATCAAAGTACGTATTTTATTTCTGGTTAGATAAAACTGTACCTTTTACTTCATGCGTAAATTATAATACTTAGTTTATAATTTACGTGAACAAAAACATGTAGGTGATTAGGGGGGTATTGGTAATGCCTAGTGAGAAATACTTCTTATGCAACATATTATTACACTGCGAGGGCACGATTGATGTGCCTTGTCCCTTTATCTATAATCGGTTGAGCTTTGTTTGCATGAGGCGGAGGAATATTCAGGAAGTAAACTTGAGCAGGACTCCAGTAAAGTTTGAAGTAACCGTGAATGGAATATACTGCACATACGGCTGTCTCAGGTAGAGCTGCTGCCAGTAGCATGAAGAGGAGACTTGTTAGTGGACCCGACAAGAGGCTGAACTTCTCACGCATAGCAGTACGTACAGGATGTTTGCAAATTAAACGCACGATGCGCGGGAGGTGATTACTTATGGAAATTAACGTCGAAAATATTAAGGACACCATATACCTAAACGGGATATTAAAGGAGATATGACCCTACGAAAATTGGGCTTAGAAAACGTATTTTCGCAGAATGCCTCGTACAACGCCTACGAAGTCCGCAGCAGAAAGGTGACTTATGCTTCCCATGATGCAGACACACATGCGTAATGCTGGCCGTCCTGGGTCTGTGCGCACTGTTCCGCTTGAGGAAGTGATACGTCAGCACATCAACGACATGCCCTCCACTNCGTAATGCTGGCCGTCCTCTGTCTGTGCGTACTGTTCGGCTTGAGGAAGTGATACGTCAGCACATCAACGACATGCCCTCCACTAGTACACGCTCCATGGCGCGCCAAATGGACGTGTTATATTCAACCGTATGGACGCACTGTGGGTAAATCTCCACCATTCTTACCTCTCGAAGAAATTACAAGGCATTAAGCAAAAATCCCTTTTCAAAACAGAATTTTCACAGGCTCATATTTCCTTTAATATTCAGTTTAGGTATATGGTGCCCAATATATTTTCGACTTTATTTGTCATAAGGAATTACCTCCCGCAGTTCCGGGGTTTAGTTTCCGATCATTCTGTATTCGATCAAAATTTTAACTTGTTGCAGCCGCGGAGGAAAAATTGTGTAGAGTGCGCGTCCGAGGTGCGCCTAAACCACACTCCTTGTCCCAACTTCGGGCTGCTTTCCCGCCAGTGTCACTATCGTAAACGACGTGTATAGTATTTGAGGTTAGAACGCAGTTTATGTAAACAAGTGCTCTGTAAAGTTTATTTACTTCTTGTAACTAGTGGTTAGCGTAATGAGATTAAATTGAAGTCTGCGAAATTATTTAATTTATATAATATATATTTTGTTTGAATGAGTCTTGCAATGGGGATCATCGGTTCTTTAAATAATTATGGACTCACCCAACTGCAAACATTTTGATAAAGTCTCAGACATCCTACTTGGTAAAATAAAATAACTTATATTAAGAAATAACTAAGATTATAAAACATTAAAAATATGAATGAAGGAGCCTGAGTTAGATGTTACCGAAAAACACCACAGTTGGTAACGTTTTGGCATGATGTGTTGTTGAATACATAATGCCAGCCAACAAACAAGGTTCTGAGAGTGTTGGTTGCCATAGTTTCAAATAAATTTGTCCCAATAACAAAATTTAAAAAAAACGTCTTAATCCTATTGCTGTTATCACTTTGGGACACGATTTTTGAGCCGATAATTATGTTAAGTTACGACGTTTGTGAAGAACATCTCAAACTTATATTTTCGGGCCTAATATGGCTTTTATTACTCCACCTAAGTCAGAACGCGGTGAAATGGATTGGAGTGGAGAGCAGAGATATTTGGGCGGCTCATAACATCGGGGTCTTGAGAGCCGATGAGGGTGAAGCGAATTGGCTTTTAAGCAGCGATTGAACGCCCAGGGGCAGGGGGGGATGGAGATCCCCGAGAAAACCCGCCGACCAGTGGCATCGTCCGGCACGATTTGCACGTGCCAAAACCGGGAGTGACCCCGCCGGAAATCGAACCCGGTTCGCCTAGGTGGGAGGCGAATTCTCTATGGGGAATTGAACCCAGCTCCCCTGAGTGAGAGACGACGAAGCCACCACTCTCGGCGCCGCAGAATGCTTAATAATACAGAAATGAAACAGCCGTTCAAACTCCTAATTTAATGTGCACACGCCAGCAAAACGGCTTCACCGGCATGCAACATGTGGAAGCGCCTGTTAACGTTACTCGCCACCCGGTGGCCCAGCCAATAGCGAAGCTTCCGGAGCGCGTGGCAGCCAATCAGACGCAAGGCTTATTTCAGAGCCTTGGTCCAGCTATTCAGCGAATGGATACGCCCACATCAAAGAAACAGGCAAACTTCATTTACTTCTGTATACTTACCTATTCTTTGTATGTACGTAGGTGATCAACAGTAACTTAAATGCTTTAAATACATACATATATATTAAAACCAACATAAAGGAATTAATTATATGAGCCATGACCATGTGCATGTGTTCCGTCGATACGACACTCAAGTTCGGTAGAAAAACTATGTAGTTCCTTATCTTAACATATTCTATGTCTCCTGGAAACTGACAGTAGTTAGAGGAAGAAACGTTTAGGCTAATACACGTTTGTGTACGTCTACTTACTTATTATATATATAATTTCCTGCGTTATATTAAGTAAAAATGTTAATATTCCCTATTGCCTGGAGTTTTAAATGACCTCATGCGTCAAGCGTAGTTCTACAGAAGTGAATGACATTTTTTTGTATCTATTGTGTCAGCCTGTGCCTGTTATTGCGTTGTCGTCCGTAAAAGATATAAACCGAGGAATTGATTTACCGTGACGTCACGTCACTAAGACGTGTTTAAAGAACGAGATCCCGTGTTCGAATCTTAGATTAGTTATGAAACTGCGAGCTGTTTCTACAGATAATTTTATGTTGGGATGGTATGAAAATAGTCACTCAATTTGCTTCCAGGCATAAAGCAAAGAATGTTAAATGCAGTAATATATATATACTGTATACGCTTTACGTGTGTGTGCGCGCGAGCGCGTAAACTGGAATAAAATACACTTTTTCTCATGTCGCCTAAATGATGCCATTTCAATAATTTTCTCAACAAGAGGAAAACGATTGTTGCATTAAAGATACCAAATATTTCTCTCAAAAATAGTTGGTGTCATAGCTACATGAATAAGTAAAATGAAAAGTTAAGAAGATTCGTTAAACAAAGTTATTCCTACAAATCACAATAACGCACTTGAAAATCGCGGCAGAAATTAGACAAACTGTTAAAGGCGCTTTTGTTATAAAACATATAAATAATAAATTAAAGTTAATATCTACGCCAAGTACATGAATTAATATGCACATATAATGAAGCTTTAAATATGCGAATTTTGGTTAACGCCTGATAGCATTGCACATTAAAGAACGCTTTCGGAAGAAAACTAATTTTACTGAAATTAATTATCTTTTCTTTATTACCTCATAATATTTACTGTCCTTTGAAATTTTTAATGCAAATTCCATTTGCAATTAGCGCGAAGGAATATGCTCACGATCGAAGGTCGATTTTGACAACGATATCGTTTATGCGTGAACATAAACACATTCGGAATACCGAACTTCTATTAACGGTGCCGAATACAAACTACAAGCATTTCTCGCCCGACGTTTCCCGTATTATTTCGAGCGCATTAATTGGCAGTTCGGTGTTTTGGTAGAAACAGTGGAATTTCCCCGACCGTCAGCTTTATTGTTCGAAATTCCTTTACTCGTGGTTTTAATACAGTTAGACTGATTTCATTAGATTTCCTGGGCAGGAAATTATTCGCGTGCTTTCCGCCTTCGCGTTCGAAAAAAATATAATAAACCTCTAATTTTTGCTCTCGGGGAATTTTCGTGACACGACTCGTGAATTAAAACCTCAAATCGCTTCATAAGATTCCATTATTAACCAAGTCCTGTGTTGGTTTCACGTAATTACAGTCAACTTGAATCCCATAAATCCGCTGTTATTCCGTTTCCTAAACAAATATTCCTACAGCAATCGCTGCTGAGAATATTATAAAGGTATCGAAAACAAAAACCATTGAATTTAAAAATTGTGATAATAAAAATTCATTATTAAAAAATATATATATATATATATTTAACAAGATTCGTGCCTTTCGTTATAGTTTGGGAAGAATGAATCAGAAAATAGGCTCGACTTGATAATTTCCCCTTTTTTACATTTATTTGTGAGTTGGTGAAAATTAGTAAACCGTTAAATTATTTGAGCCTTATAGATGTGAAACATGTACATATTGAAATGACATCGAAAATTGCAATTTTTCATGTAATCAAAAAATACCAATAAAAAATTGCCCGCAGGTAGCGGATTTAGGTCATGAGGCGAAGCTGAGAGAGATCTCCCCTTGCTGGTTGGTTGGCTCGGCGGTGACTAGATCCTAAACTCGCAAATCAGCGGAGTGGCGGGTAGCGTCAGGTTCTAGGGTAAGGATGTTGATATCGGAATATATATATATATATATATATGAATTTTACAAAAGTATCTTTTAAGAAATAGTATTTCGAAATAAAAATATATGTTCTCGGTATATTAAAATGTNCTCGCAAATCAGCGGAGTGGCGGGTAGCGTCAGGTTCTAGGGTAAGGATGTTGATATCGGAATATATATATATATGTATGAATTTTACAAAAGTATCTTTTAAGAAATAGTATTTCGAAATAAAAATATATGTTCTCGGTATATTAAAATGTNTATGAATTTTACAAAAGTATCTTTTAAGAAATAGTATTTCGAAATAAAAATATATGTTCTCGGTATATTAAAATGTAGTATTTCATGTATTAAAGGACTTAGCAAAAGTTGAATTGCTTGGAATATTACAAATTAAGGACATAAGGCATCGCGTGGCTTTAAATTAAACATAGTAATTTTTAACTTAAATTTTTTTATTCAAAACAGAACTTTTTAAATAAGCATTTTGAAAATATTTATTTCCGTGACCTGATAAAATATGTTGATTTCGATAAAATATCGTTTACATATATCGACGAAATATATCGATATAGCGTTTATATAAAATAGTTATTTCGATACATCTATATTTTCCAACATCATATCGAGGGCACAGAATAACTGATAAGTAAGTATACAGAAGTGAAATTACGTATAGGTTCCTCAGTCGCTCATTGGCCGCCCGAAGCTGTGGAAACAGACTTTGTATCTGATTGGTTATTGCACGTCATGGCGTGTTGTCTGTTGGTAGGGCTGCCGTGTGGCAAGCTTGTTTCCACGAGCTGGTTGGTGAACGGCGTTCCGCCATATTGCTGGCATGTGAGGCCATGTTGCTAGCGTGCGTGGATGGAATTTGCAATACACACACCGCCATTTCAACAGCTCTGTGCTCTTAGGTGGTCTGTGTCCTGGGGCTACGAGTACGGAATAACACTCCGCGTGGAGATAAGTGGGTATCGATGTATCGAGAGATCGATACAAAATATCATATTTTTAATTTCCCGGACGTTCAGAAAGATCGACACTCATTTATTAGAGCTGGCGTGGCCCTAAGAGAATCGCTGCGGATGTTATATTTAACTACACTCTAAGAAATTATTCGCAAATGTACAATATGATTGTATATGTAGAATGAGAAAGCGCTAATGGGAAAGTTATTTCCCATTANGAAATTATTCGCAAATGTACAATATGATTGTATATGTAGAATGAGAAAGCGCTAATGGGAAAGTTATTTCCCATTAATTAACGCAAGCGTTACTACATGTGCTCAGGAAACAGTCAAATGCGTGCGAAACTACCCTCCCTACTTTGTATAGTAGCGACGCTAAACATTCCATATTTATAGCCAGATGTGTGTATTATTTCCATACTATNCCCTCCCTACTTTGTATAGTAGCGACGCTAAACATTCCATATTTATAGCCAGATGTGTGTATTATTTCCATACTATAATTGGGTTAACAACTTCCGATTTAGTTAAATAAGTTAACCAGAATTTTTTTATAGTGTACGGAGAAATAACGGGCCACTTAGTTCTCTAGATTGTCAGGGAAACTGGCAGTAAATCTCCGGTTTAAAGTAAACGAACTGTATCACTGCAGAGAGTTTCGTGCGTGGCTTTGCAACATTTCAAAACTGCAGAGCGTCACGACGGGTGAAAATGTTTAAAACAAAACAGGGATGTCTTTAATGACATTTACCGCCCAGGAAAACATATACACTTCAAAATAAATAAAAAATTATATTACATAGCCAGTTGTTAAATATTCACTTACATCTGAATTCTTTTCTCATCTTAGTAAAGACACATTTAGGTATCTTCACTGCTGCCCACCACAAATAAAGTTCATTTACTATCACTTCATACATTTCTGAAGCCCTGCTATAGTTATTCTTTCATGATAGTCCTCAGCTTAATGCAAACAAAGCTTAACCAAGTCTAAGGAATTACACCAAAGCCACAACGCATCGTATTCGTGCGCTCTCAATTTAATAACGTTTTTCACAGGAACTATTTCTTACTAGACAGGCCTAAATCTTCCCCATTTTTATTCATATTAATTATGAATAAAATATGTTAATTTAAATATTATAAAAAAATTTAAAACTTAAATTTAACAAAAAATAAGATACTTTTTGCTAACAGAAATATTAATCGCTTGTGATGAATGACAAATTTAGGAAACAAACAAACACGCCATACCTGGAGGAATTTTTCAGAGGTTTGATTCAAAAAAATGTGAAGAAACCGCAAATAGACTATATAGCACGAGAAACATAGTACCTGTGGCTACCGATTCAACAAGACGTAAGAACGTTCATAAAACTGGAATGAAAGGTGTTACGCAACATTTCGGTGAAGCGAGATATTTAGGCGTCGCTTGGCAACTGATCTCTTCAGCACCAATCAGTGCGAAGTGCAATGCAAATTCAGCAAGGACGAAATGCAATGGTGGGAAAAAAAACGAGAGTACCGTTAAAAAAAAAAAACTACTAACGAGAACGTCTTTCATGTTTCTCACAAGCCGAAATCTGGGCGTGAACCTTCTGGAAATCCAACCCTGGCTGGTCGTGTTTGTAGACGAGTGTACTGATCACAATACCCTCTACTCCTCCCCCCCCCCTTTTATTCAACCCTCAGCCAACCAAAAAAATAATAATATCAGTCTTGGAAGCGGAAATTTCCTTCCATGAAAGTACAGTCCTTCCTGTACACCTCCGATTCTACAACACGTCAAAGCAAACAGTGCTTCCTGTTGGGAAGTGTATCTGCCACTGCAGATGGGCTGTTTCCAGAGAGTCGACCTACGCCGCCGTGTTAATAACAATACCATACAAGATAAGGGTCTCGTAGAATGCATGCATGTATGCGACATTCAGTAAGCTACACTCGCTTCTCGGCCTGTGCGATATCCACGTTTCAATGTATTTTCCAAACGTGCTAACTATATCTGTATAGCTGCACTATATCGCTCTCAGAGCGTACTCAAAGACGCAAATATGACTAAAATTTATATTGAAAAAATCGCGTACCGCCAACATCCCATACATCTAGTACAGCATATCCCCAGCATCGTATAACACTTAACGTTACATATTGCTAATATCGTATATCGCTGATATTACGTAGTCGCTAAAATAGCATATCAATAATATCGCATATCGTTAACTTCGCAAACAGCGAATTTTTTTTTTTTGAGTTTTTCGGATTTTTTAAATAATTTTTTAATATTTTCTGGGTTTTCAAGTTTAAAGGTTACCAGAGCGAAGGTCAGGGTCAAGGTCACATGGATCCAAGATGGTCACCGGAATGACAGCATGAACAGCTCCGACGCTCCGGTTCCAAGTCTCGATGTGCCTAAGTACCCATAATCCCTCTACTCTGGCACCTGCCTTAAAACAAACGCTCAATACACGCAGAACATGCCTTAATAATTTAAAAGAAACGATGTCAAACGCAGTTGAAATATCTCTGTTCACGTCGAAAACCGGCAAATTATCAGTTTTGTTTACATTCTCTTTTCGTCTCCTGGGCTCTAGCAGGGATAGAGAATATTCGTCTTTGTATTGTTAAATGAATTAGGCTAAGAGGAAACGGGATAATATAATTGCCCCAAGGCGTACCGCAGAAGGCCGCGAAGAGAAAACGAAGGTAAATAAACGTGAGTTAAAGGAATGTTTACATTTCTTCAACAAACACACAATATAGCTGTTTCCAGAAACAAATTATATTCCGTTTAGGGGCACGAAATCGTTTGGAGTATGCTGTTTCCGAAAAATAATGGACGAACATGACAAAATCATACACAACATTTGTGTGATATTTGCAGCAGGCGAGACAAATTTGATTGTTAAAAGGGAAACACGAGAAAGTATACGCTTACAGAGACGAGTCGGTAAATGCGAGGTGAAATAGGAACACAGAATAAAAATGCATGAAAAGGAAACATCCTGTTGATAGTTTTTAAATGCGAAAATGGGTTGGGAAAGTACAGAGGGGATTCAATGAGAGTTAAGAAAATATAAACAGTTGAAATCCTCAGGTTGGGGTAGCAGTTAAAGAGATACAATTTTTTAGAGTTCAAAAAAATTCCTAAATAATAAAAATATTTATTTTATTTCTCTGGCTCTGATTGAAAAACGAATACGTTGAAAGTTATATTTTAGTTTAATCCGGCAAGAAGAGGTCTAGGCAGAATGGGGTAGGCTGAAATATTAATGTTATCTGGGACAGTATTACGCTAATTATAAAAAAGTATATAACAATTAAAAATCAAGAGAAGGATTAAAAATACGTTACGCAGAGAAAGGAGTGTGTTGAAGAGGTTATATGCATAGAAAAGAAAGTATTTTAAAGATGTTAGATTCCCTTGAAAAGCCTACTTTACGTGAACCAAAGAATATGCCGCAATGATGTTTTACTGGTTGTCTAGATATTATACATTTATAGGTTAAAAGAGTCGATAAAAATATTATTTGATCATGAAAGACAATACGAGTAAAAACGGTTATTGTAAAGAGCAAAGGAAAAGCGACTCTGGGGTATTTTATAGAAAGTCAGAAGCAAATATTATCTCGTTTTAAAAAGGCATGCACTGATTCTCGTGTTTATTTTGGGAGAACGCGAAAACGAGCTGGTAAAGTTAACGACTGCCTGTAAACAAATAAGTGATAATTTCGCTCAACAGTTATAGTCTTATAGAAGGATAAATGGGAAAACGAGGATCTATCTGGATAACAGATTGTGTTACTTTATAACAAATTTATATAGGCATAAAATTTATTTTTGAATAAAATAATTAACATAGCCTAGGTCAGGGCTTCCAAACGGCTGGCGCACGTACGTGGTACGAGAAGGCAATTCAGGTGATACGCGCCCGTGGATGTAGAAAAAAATATTTGTTTTTGTAAAAAAAAAATTTAAAATTAATTTTTTTCCTTTAAAAACCTTCATTTTACCCCCAAATTATTATTTTATACCTCGAAACCTCTGAAACAAAAAAGAAGGGAAATTCTAACTCAAGTCCTCCCTTCCCCCCTTCTGTGTATTTAGGTGGTACGCCTAGTGATTAACAATAATGCCAAGCTGTATTCAGTGATGAAAATGTTGGAAAACCACCTGACCTAGGCAATCTGAAAGTCTCCCAAAGGTACGTGTTTCCGTACAATTTAACTAATGTCAGCTTTATTATAACGCAGTGATTTTTATAGACCAACGATAGATCCGTTAGTTGAGTTGAGTTGAGATATTTCCATGGCTCCTAACAACTAGGTCTCGAGAGCCGATGAGGGTGAAAATGAGATCAGAATGGAGCAGCGCCGGAATGAAATAGCGGGGGCAACTGGAGATACCCGAGAAAACCCGCCGACCAGAGGCATCGTCTGGCACGATTCCCGCTTGAGAAAATCGCAAAATGACCCGGCCGGGGACTGAATCCGGTTCGTCTTGGCGGGAGGCGAGCCACAGCGGCCCCAGATAGTTAACATCTTAGTTAATGCCGCCATCTTTGGTTGACATCCGAATTTTCGTAAGGGATGCTGAAACACCCCTCCACATGTTTACTGCCAAGGGTTGAATCATTCATTTCCACTGACGAGCCCACAGAACTTTTATTCAACGCCGAGAAGGTAATTTTTATTATTCAGTTGAATTTGTACTTTTTATGTTATTCTTAATTTTAATAGCATAATGGAGTATTTATTTTGTCAAAACGTCTACACAAGACTTTGATGTGACAATATGTACACCGTAGAGTAATTAATTATTATTTAAAACAATAACAGTCATCGTTCAAATTTTTATAATTATTTTTTATTAAACGTTCAGCAATTAAAAAATTGACTAAACCTTTATCTTCCCAATAATGTTTATATTTTAATTCTTTTAATACGCCAATTATTAAAATACACATATGAGCATATCATAGAATGTGCTGAACAGCAAAAAGATTTCTCCGTATTTGCAGTTGTGATTATTTGGCAGATCTCTCTGAATAATTCGGAAACTGTGGGTGAAATAAAACTTACCGAATGAGCTGCCATTGCGAGGTCAGTCAGTTATATACAGCAGGAAGCAGTACCTCGGTCATTATTCATTCGCTTTAAAAAAAAACAAAATATCATCATGAAACCAATAAAGTCCCTGAAAATATCTCCACGAGATAGTGGAGCATTTTTCACTCCTTCTAACCCATTAATTCCGCTTATTTTGATATATAAATATACATAAATGTAAATATATTTCAAAATCTGTAGCCATGTTGAGATCTTCTGAAACATATATTTGCGGCGCGAACATAACGCAAGCCATTTTAGTTTCTGATAATCACTATCTAAACAGTGATTTCTACTGATTCTTAGTGAATTTCACTGGATTGGCAGTGAAACTTCAGTGCAGCCTAATGGTTGACCAATAGTTAAGGGCTCATTGAATGAGTATTCATTAAAATAATTCTTCGTATTGAATCAATGGTTGGCATTTAGAAAGTATGTCCACGAACGTCGGCCAATAAACTGACTAGCGAACTGAAAACAATTTGGCAGTAATGCGTTCGATGGAGCCCCAGAACGTTCAAAATTATATATATATAACCATTTTGGGTTTTAGTTCCTTTCTATGAATTCTATTTTTATTTCGCACTTAAATACGTTTTTCCATTGAAGCAAGCTTTCTTATAAGTGCTCAATACCGGTCACAGTTGCGCTTTTAGTGTTTGCTCTTGCAAACAACACTGGAGGGAGTGAATCATAGTCACGAAAAAAAGTTTATACTTAAAATTTTTGGCTGGGGGAAGGATATATCGTAATTCGAGCAAAACACCAACTTTTACACACAAATAAATATAATTTATCCATTTACCGCCTAGCGTAAAAGCGACCTCTTTGGAACCCAGCGCACCTTACGGCGAGAACAAGGAAAACTGCAGAAGCGCGCATGGGATATTGAAATAGGGCCTGTGTGGAGTTCCTTTCTCGATATCGGGTGATCCTAGTGATAACGTACTAGCTACTGGTTGCAACCTGACCGTTGTATCGGCGACAAGTGTGTGTGTTGTGGCGGGAACCACGCATAACTTAGAAAATCTCAACATAGAACAGTCATAACTTAGAATTCTTGAATAAATCCACTCAAGTGCGAACTATCATATCTTAGAAACATCTTAACTTAGAACTGTCGTAACTTATAAAATCACAACTTAGAACGATCATAACTTATAAACACACAACTTAGAACTATCATATCATAGAAACACATAACTAATAAACACGTTATATAGAATCACATAACTTGGAAGCATCGCAACTTAGAATGTTATAACTTATAATGGCCATAACTTAGAAACACACAACATAGATCTTTCATAAGTTTGAAAAACACAACTTTAAACATGCAACGCAGAATCACGAAACTTAGAAACATCGTAACTTAGAAAGTCATAACTAAGAATTATCGTAACTTAGTAACACACAACTTAAATACATACAACGCAGAACCACACAACTTACAAACGTTATTACTAAGAAAATTATAACTTACAACTAATATAACTTGGAAGCACACAACTTATAACTATCATAACTTGAAACATACAACATAGAAACACACAATGCAGAATCACATAACTTATAAACTTGGTAACTTAGAAAATCATGACTTAGAACTACAACATCCTAGAAACACACAAGTAAGAACAGTCGTACGAAATAAACACGCAACTTAGAAACACGCAATGTGGAATCACATAACTTAGATTGTGGGGATTGAAGCTGCATGTTTTTTTTAATGATTGTAGAGAGATTTTTCCTACTGCACTATTTTTACATTCGGCTCTGCACTCTAGCGAGAACATTTATACTTTTACAAATTGTCTATTTTGTATTGCATACATAGTGTTGGCAGCACGAATGGAACAGAAAACAATAGGCTAATTTTCGAAGTTGGATTGGTAACCAGCTGTTCACAAGCGTTTACAATAAAAGATTGCATTCACAAACTAGTGGGAATGAAAGTTTATAACTAGAGAGTGTCGACTTCGGGCGGCGACTTCAAAGCTGTGTAATCGTTGTAGCTGTTTCAGAAACAGAAAGGGAATGCACCGACACAGTGAACTATCAGTATTTATAGACAAACGTTTCTCATTATGTCTGTGCCGTCATTCCAAAGCTGAAAACCAGTATTAATTTCCGTCCTCTGATACGCGAGTCATTCCACGAAATAAATAAAACAAATTAAGTCTGGCCAACCAAAATCCACATGAAGCACCAAGCTATTCAATTATACGCAGATAAACACGAGCACAACCACGAAAAAAGATAGTAACTACTGGTTGCCAAATCTTATTACGTTTCTCCAGACTATGAAGCCAAATGTGTCAAACTGTTTACAGAATGTTTGCAAACAGCGCCATGGACGCCAAAACACTGAGTTTACCGAATTTGATACCAATAACCGAAAAAATTCTCCCACTAACAGCGTTAACACAAACATGGTAAAATATTTGTCATTAGAATTGATCATGATATGAGATTTTCTATTTTGTAGGAAATGCAGTGCAAACCAGTTAACGTTCTTTGACAATCACTTGACTAATGAATCGTCGGGAATTCTTGTTCGGGCCACGGGACTGGGTTACGGGTGTCGAACATGTTGGTGGCAGGTGCTTGCACTAGAAGCTGCCATGAACTTGACGGCGGGCGTGGCCGTGGCCACAAGGATCCTGTGTTGCCCGCTGGAGGCCATTCGAACGTAATCTATCTTGTATTAAATTTATGCAATTACTGGCCTGCTTTTCGTGTCCTCGTGGAATGAGAGAATAAAACTTTATCTGGAAGCTCCTGCCGGTTGGATAACTATGGCATCATTGGCTTTCTGCTCGCAAGAATTAAAATGGAAACGCTCTGCATATTTTCTCTCGACCTGGGATTTCAATTATACATCTGAACATGATAGCTTAGAAATTCACTTAAATGATTCAATTAATTTTTTTATTGAAGTCTATCTAAATTCATAACTGGTTTTTCAAATTCAAAACTAGTTTTTTTTTTTTAGGAATGGTGACTGATAAATCTGCTACACGCATACAAATAATTTAGTTAAGTATAAAAGTTAAACTTCATGAACATGCATCTAAATATTTTAAGAGATTCGACATTGTTATGCCATCATGAAGAAAGTTACGAAGAGTTATAATCTAATAAATTTAACTATGGCGTTTCAAAAAATAGCGATTGCATGTTTTTGTTACAAAAAACCATTTACAAAAGGAAATTGTATGCAAGCTAAGCTTTTATTATCAGCTAATAATTAACAAAATAAAACATACTTATAAAACAAGATTAATTAAGAATTTAACTAGTAACAGTTTCGATCTAGAATTATTTTATTTTCCATTAAATGTCAGTGCCAACACGCACTACTATCCAACTGGCAGACACCAGTTACCTCTACAACCTACGTTCGTTACAAGAGGTGCGTAAATGGGCATTTTGCGAAGTCGTATAAGCTAACTGTTAACTGATCAGTCAGCTACCAAACTGTTTATAATGAAAGGAAACATCGTGAAAAATAATGGAATTCTTGATAAATTTCCCGGAAATAAACACTATTATTATAAGTTTAACTATGGAATGAAAATGCATTTACATTCGTTCCTGTTTGCACTTACGTGCCGTTTGACACATTCCTATTTTGGGCAAAAACCTCAATCGGCGTATGTAAACAAATGTGCATTTTTATTGTCATAATTTTATATACACGTCAAAATAGCGAATCTTAAATGCTCCCAACCATTGAATCAATAGTAAACGGTTTAAAAAAATGTATTATTGGCTTTCCAAATGCGCATTACTTCCATAGTGGCATCAGTGTTGTTATATGCATGGTAGCAGGACTGATAGCCCCCAAACACATTGTTATCGCAGAGAGCAATCTGCTAGAAGCGACGGGTCATTAGAGAGGTAAGCGGATTACCTGGATCTCGGTGGTTCCTGGAACGGCTGACATATGCTATCAGTGTGTTGGAGAGGGGAGAGGGAATGCGACTGTGGTGTTGAGAACTCCCAGAGCTGTGGTTTTGGAGGAAGGTGATTGACACTGTTCTCTAAAGGTCCAATTTCCTAATAAATCAATACACTGTAATGATTAAGAGTTCAAAAAACAATCTAGTTTTATTATTCCTTGACAAGTTATAATTCACTCACGAGCTCTAGAGACAACTCCTTCCCGTTTATACAAAGGGGGGGGGGTAGGGGGGTAGTACTCTTCACACATGCTGGATGACTGTACTTATCTGTCCTGTTGTGCTGGTAGCTGGTCCTGCAGTTGAGGTCTGGTGAGCGGGAACTGGCAGGACTCTGCGTCTGATGACGGCCGGCTGCCGTGGTCGTCTCCTCGCGGACTCGTTCCGCCCTCCTCGGTTCCCGTCGGCGTTGTGCATGGGTTTTATCGGATGCTTCCCACCTTACATCCCGTTTGTCGGCCTCTGTCATTGGTCTGTTGCACGCGGTTGGCTTCTCCTTGAGCGGACGCCCTTCGGTCGGGCTCGTCCCTCGCTCCCGTTCTCGATGTAGGGCAGTAACGGCTTGTTCCTTGCCCTACCACGTCCCGGCTGGACATTCCCACTAGCTCGACGTGGCCTTCCGGCGAAGCTCACCACTCGATCCTCCCCTCCTCGGTGCGTTGCAACTGCTTGGACTGACTGGCTTCTGCGGTAAACTGGCTGGTTGACTCGCGTCCGGATCTGGCGGACCCCTTAATGTAGTGACCGCCTATCTGCGCATCCCGGGGTGGCAGTACCGTACTCCCGTGTCACTTTCGGCTCGTTACTGCGGCTGATTGATTCCCTGCTGGATTGGTTTATGTTTCCCACTGACTGCTCGTGGCAAACTCCCGTCGTCCGGCTCCGAACACCGGACGTCTCGCGGACGGACCTCCGACCAACTATGTCGTTTCACTACTCGCGCCTCACTCCACTGTCTCACGGCTAGCGCCGCACTGAACTGTCTCACGGCTAGCGCCTCACTGACCTCCCCCTTCCTCTCTCTCGTCGTTTTTGTAGGCTCCCATCGCCATATTGAACTCGTGTTATTTCTGCAGGTGGCCGCCCGATGGCCGCGTCCTCTTCGGGGTTATAAAACAACGTGTGCGGCCCTCCGGCGCACGTGGGTCCGGTGTTGTCCCTCGATCCTGGTTTACAAGTTTAAGCACTTCGTTCTGTGCGTGCGGAAATATTTGGGTGGCCTCTTGGCTTGGCGTATGTGTGGTTCGCCTGCCTTGCCGCTATTCTCTCCGCACGCTCGCCCCAAAAGCTCTCAGGGTTTTATTGCGGTGAAGCCCGGGGTCGTG
Organism: Clitarchus hookeri; assembly: GCA_002778355.1. Taxonomy (NCBI): domain Eukaryota; kingdom Metazoa; phylum Arthropoda; class Insecta; order Phasmatodea; family Phasmatidae; genus Clitarchus; species Clitarchus hookeri. The sequence continues at coordinate 329,310 of NQII01001697.1, forward strand.
GGACCTCGGCGTATCTTGGGGCGGCTGCCCAGTGTAGCTGTGTTCGTGCCCTGGTGGCTTCCGTTGCCTCCGGATGCCGCCTGCACGTGCAGAAAACTTGGGTGGCCCGTCTTTGCAGCTGTGAGGCGCGGGATCCTTTATTTGGACACGTCCGCTTCCCCTTAATATTTATTGGTGTTGACCGCCGGCAGGCTTCGCTAGCGCGTGTGTTCTGACGGCCAAAAATGCATGGCCNCCCTTAATATTTATTGGTGTTGACCGCCGGCAGGCTTCGCTAGCGCGTGTGTTCTGACGGCCAAAAATGCATGGCCGCGGGGAGCGTCAGTGTTGTCTAGCGGATACTGAACTCGACCGCCCTCGAAAACCGAAACATCTTCATGAATGCTCCATCCTCCATGTCGAAAGTGTTGTTGTTGTCCCGAAAAAGCTTCCTCTCCTGCCGAATTTGCAGAATCTGTTGTTTCCGCTTCTCGTCGTCCAAATCTGCCCCTCCGCATTTAACAATAACCTCCACCACATGCCCGCCATGTTGAACCGACGTCCTACCGACGATATTACACCCTTCCAACAGCTCGTGGCCGAGAAGTACGTTTCCACTCTATCCTCACGGACTCATGACGTCAGACTACCTTCGTTTTAAACTTACAATACCAAACAGTAGGCGGGAACCGATAATTATTTGGATGCTACTTTTTTTAGTCGGAACGGAAACTTAGAATAAGCCCCCTGGCCGCAGAGAATCACACTGCCTCCCACTTGACTCCTTCCTTACGGGGACAGAAGACCACCGATAAGTGTACGAGAAGAAGGGGCGAAACTATGGAAGTCTATGTGGATGCAGACTGGGCGAATGATGCAGAGGACAGGACATCTTACAGTGGCTTTGTGGTATTCCTGGCAAGTGGAGCAGTGGCGTGGCAGGCAAGAAAACAAATGAGTGTTGCATTGTCAACCGTGGAGGCAGAGTATTTTGCCTTAGCAGAGGCTGTGAAGGAGGTATTGTGGATAAAGGGATTGTTGGAAGAAATATGGCAGGGTAATTTTGTAAGTGAGCCATGCGAGATGAAGTTTGACAACCAGGCGGCTATTTCTCTTGCTAAGAACAGAGTCACTTCCAAACATTCGAAGAACATAGTTGTGAGATACCATTTAGTTATGGAGAAGAAAGAGAAAGAGACAGTAAGTCTGAAAAATGTGAAAACCAGTTAGAATTTAGCAGACATTTTTACTAAGACATTGTCTCTGAAGAAAACTGAAGTGTGTATGACCAACATATTGCCTAAGAGAGTATAAAGAACATTGGGCATGGGATAGTGTGTAATGAATATGCCTGAGTGATGTATCACGTCTTTATAAATCATGTGTTTTGTTCATGTCAACATTATATTTCCTTTTTAAAAGGGTCATTTTCAGAACTCTCACTATTAATGCTGATACACAGAAAGGGGAAATTTTAAGTTTGTGGCGCAATATCTGATAAAGCCGGCTGCATTTTTTTTGTATCCATGTAATCTTGTTATGTATTTTGGCGCCTACGGGCCAGTTGGTGTTTTTTCTGTTGGCAATGTTGACGAGTTAAAATACACATGTTTTGCAGCAACAAAGTGCATACATGAATAACAAATTATGCACATTTACACCAAGATTTTGACCTATTTTCGTGTTTAAAGCCTCCTCTTCTCAGTTTCCTCTTGGTAAGAGAAAAAAATATTTTTTGCTCCAAACATCTGGAAACAGGCAAGGATAATACCACATGTCAACATTTTGTTAGAAGTATATAAAAATCCCTCTTTTTCATGCCAAAGAATCATAAAATATAGAACAGAACATTTTGAGCGCCTCTGTTCGTGCTCCAAACGTTACATTAATTCAAAGATATTATAAAAGTTCGATTACAAACTATGCGACTTAGTTATTTCTACCTTGTTATATTAGCATGTATGTGTGTACATGCATGTGTCTTATCTTTGCCAGAATTCACGTCGCCGAAGTAATGAGCATTATCACTCACACTTGGCTATTGTAAATAGTCATATGCTCTTCGGTAGCTATACGTGTGTGTGTGTGTGTGTGTGTGTGTATACACAGATGTATTCTCGAAATTTAAGATTTAAAATTTATTTCCCTTACTACTTTGAGAATTGCCGTTAGTGGAAAAGACTATCTTAATGACTATTTTATGACAAATATTTCCAACCATTTCAAGTTCGCGGTATGTTAATGAAGCAGACAACTATTTTTACTGCACATGTAATAATTTCCGCTATCTATTAGAATGGTCTGGAATCAGATAATAATGTTTGCACAATACTGGACATATATTTACTTTATTAATTACAACTTTATCTATTGAACGTATAGGTATACAAGATATTTTTTTTTTTTTTAGTTTTATTTGCATTAACAGTTATATACGCCATGTTTCGCAAATATTTGAGGGATTACAAAGTTTGATTGCGAGTAAATCACTGAAATAACATGATTGAGAACAATGCAGAATGAAAGAGGAACTCGAACAGTTTTTTTGACATCTATAAATGTTCAATGTTTGCACCGCGGTGAAACAACATATATCCACACGATAGTCCAGTTCTGGCTACACTCGCATCAACATAGGCCTGTCGATAGTGGCCGCCGCTGCGATGATCAGCTCTCTTAGGTATGCGATGCATTTCGCGGCAACGGTGGGGCGTATACCCTGTCTTCGACGCAGGCCCGCGAACAAATGTCACACGGTGTGAGGTCCGGTGACCTTGGGGGCCCACAGCATTAGGTATTGGTTTTCTTCAGATGCACGCACGTCCTATCTTTCGCCCGGGCAGCGCGTTGTCCAGGTGGAGACGAACTTCATCATGGAAACATGTGCAACGATAAGAATGTTATCTGAACAAAACACGGGCTTTACCGTGAGTGCCACCTAGCGGCGTGACTGTGAACTTAAGGCGTAGAACAACATATACACACAAACTGTTTGCATTCCGCGTTCTTTCTGCATGGTTTTCATTAATGTTTGTCAAGTAGCTTAGCTGCAATTCATTTTTGAAATCCCTCACATCTTTTTTGGAACACGGCGTATTTTTACCCCTTTATACGTCCAATGTGCTGATATGCAAAAAGAGCATACACTTCAGACGGGGGCTGTTGAGTTCTTTCAAGACATCGCGCACATTATAAACACCATTCTTGAGTTTTTCAAAACGCCTAAAAACGGCGTTTCCAAAGCGCTGTATCTCAAAATATACGCGTCAGATCGATTCAGAACTACTCAAGGACCCTGCACCGATTCTTCCTACAGACGTTCCATCAATATAATAATAGTTGGAAGTCCCATAGGTACACGCAGTGCGACGAGAACACCGCACGCCAGTTGAAAGCCTTGCGCTTAGCGGCGATGAGGTCTTATTCTCCAGGCGTTGTATAACACGCCTTTGAACACGATTATTCGATATAAAAATACGTTCCGGGATGTAAATGTATAGGCATTTACGAAATAAAACTTGCCATAACGAGAATGAGTCATTGCTAGAGACCGGAAAAAATCGTGAGTTCAATGACCTGCAGGCTAAACTCTACAGTCTTATGTACAAATATGCCGACATCAACTGCACATTGGTTGCTTGATGTCACAGTGGAAGGCGACGATTGGACCAGCATTCTCCAGGAAGTGTCAAATACTGCGTGGGCCAATGGATTAAGTNGGCGACGATTGGACCAGCATTCTCCAGGAAGTGTCAAATACTGCGTGGGCCAATGGATTAAGTTATATAAACGCACGTGTTTTGAATTCTAGCTTGTCCTAAAATTAATCCGCGAATTCTTCAGGTCTCTAGTCATTGCTTTCGGCAATACCTAAAATCACAAGGAAAAAAAATATCAAACCTAATTTAGCTGCAAGTGCGTTTTCTTATTATTTTCTCTATTTGGCAAGTATGCGTGAACTTTTGTTTTGTAATGTTATGTTTTCATACTACTTTGTGCAACCTGACGAGCACAACACGACAAAATGTATAAATAAAATCTACTTCTCTCGTGCATTCGGGGCTGCGATTCTTTCGAACTGACCTCTCTTCCTATTATTAATTGCTAGGGACTGGAAAATTTCGCGAATAAATTTTAAGACAAGCTATACGTCATACACATGTCCTTAATATTTTCTTAAGTTTGCTATTGAACGTCAGTATTTTAGACACACCTGCAAGGAAACAATCTTCGAATCACGGACTACTTCGTCTGAGGTCAAACTCCCTATACCTGGGACAGCAACCAATGAACGGAAAGCTGAGACTCGAAAATATATAAGACCGTGTAGGCTAGCCTCCGCGCCCTTTAAAACCCGTAATTTTCCTGTCCATAGTGATTGCAAATCGAGCTAACACAGAACAGGTAAGCGTACAGAAGTTAAGTGGCTTGAGGATTCCCTTGATGTGGGCGTACCCATTCACTTATTGGCTGACGAGAGACTCTTGAACAGGCCTTGACTCTCGATGGTTACAGAGTTTTGCGGGAGATTCCCTATTGGTAGAGACCTGAAAAAATCGCGGTTTCATTTCGGGACAAGCTAGAATTCAAAGCCTCGTACGTTTGTATTGCTTACTCTATTGGCCCACCCGTTAGTTTACACCTCCTGGACAACTCTGAGCCAATAACAAACACACAATAAATTGCAAACTGAATCACCGTCTTACGCTAATACAACAGTCAACGAATGAACAGTGATATTTGCATGATTTTACATACGACAATGGAGTATAGCCTTCAGGTCATTGAACTCGCAAATTTTTCAGGTCTCTACCTATTGGTAAAGACGTGCAAAATTCGCGTTATTATTTCACGGCAGAGTAGATTTCAAACACTCTTGCTTTTGTACAGCGTTTGTCATTGGACTGTTGTTTGTCCGGAGACAACCTGGACGCCATTGGACCAATAAGGAACACCTAACGAGAAGCCAGACCAGTCACGACCAACCACGTCAAAAGGGAAAATGTTTACTGACTGCTGCAGAAGCCAGTGAACAAATGCCACCGACTCGAATATATATAGGATGGTGGATTTTAACGCGCTGCCAGAAAATAGCGTGAACTTTACACGGTTGCCGTCTGGCAAGTAATTTACAAAGCGCTGATTGGAGAACGGCGTTCTGACACGTTGGTGGCTATTGACGCCATTATTATGGCATGTGCTGCTGGATTTCTCAGTATAAGTGACTATTTCCCTTCCGTATTTTTGATTATTCTGTGGCGCTACTGTAACTTCGGCATATGTCTCGGAACTACCTTTGTTTCATCCCGTTCAACTTTGCCGGGTGTACGACTGTCAGTACGTCCGTTAATATACAACGCGTTCCTTAATAATGTGTATTACTTTGAAAATATAAGACTAAGGAACTGTGCGCACCTGAATAATCTTCCTTTAAATTGTCTCTCTCTGTATTGAGGTTTGCCTACCTGGTATGCGACAAACGATCTGTTGCTGCATGTTCAACATGAATTACCTCACAAACGGTTCACCTGAGAGTGTTATGACTACACGACCTTTTCTGTTTGTTTAGAGTGCTGATTCACATGTTGTCTTTTAAAAGAGCTTACAAAGTAGTTTTAAAAAGTTTGAAGATAACACAGGGTGCCGACAGACATTTTATAAAGAAATGAGGATGATCTCCTTGATAAAAAAAACACCATTCTCCGATATTTCTCCGTAATTTCTCATATTTTCATCTTAACGCAATATGGAATTCAAATTTTGGGGGGCATAGCTCTCTTAATAACCACTTAAAGGGAAAAGTTTGTTTAGTATATTTTCGTCTTATATTTTTGCAAGGAATTTCCTGCTAAAGTTTGTCTCCGTGTTTTAGAAACACGTAGTATAGTCCATTCACGGGTATATGTCAAACTATTCTGAAGCCCTGATAAGTCCTGCTTCCAGGATATTCCTTCGCCTCGTGCAAACAAAGCTTAGAAAATTATACCACCGCACTCGTGCGCACTATATGTAGTAACATTTTCGTTGGGAACTGTTCCCCACAAGGCGTCACAAAAATAACTTTTTTCTCACTGTATTTAATCGTATTGATTATAAATGAAATATTGTAATTTATAAATAAAATATAAATAAAATCTTAGTTTAACCAAACACAAGACACGTTTATGTTAAGATAAGTACAATACGCTCATGGCACATGGCATATATACGAAACAACCAAACACATCGTTAAGGGCACGTGTTTTTCGCGGAAATATTTCAAGATCAGTTGCACTCCAAGACACTTTAGTTCATATGCACTTTCGTGGTTGGATGATTTTAAATGTTACGTGCCTCAAATGTCTGCCTGCGAATCATGGACGTTTAGTATCGGAGTAGTTTATTCTGATTGGCCAAGTCAAATAGGAACGAGTCTTCTCACATAGCCGCACTGCCAATAAAGGAAGTTGTGGTTGTGGACATAGGATATTGGAGTATGTTATTAATTTAAATCTTTTCGCAAAACATAAGTGGCCCTATACGTCATACATGAGGTGAGTTTCCGAAGGGCTAATTAAAAACGTGTGAAGAAACTGCGAATAGACTTTATATGCTGTTTGTGGCGGGGACTTCTTTTTTCAAAGGTTGGTTTTAAATGTGCACAATTAACTACGGAGCAAGTATACAAATAGTGGCGGCCTGGCCTTGGGAGGGAGGTAACACTCCACTGCGCATGTGCGTCGCCGGCGCGAGAGGGGAAGCTGTGACGATGCACCCCCTCCACTCCTCCAGGATGGTCGGAGGAGGGGAGGGAAGGAGTGCCTCGCCATATCGACCGAGAGGGACAGGGAAAATTTCGCGTTTTAAACTACCTGTAGGCTAGACTTCAAGGTCCTATATATTTTAGAGCCTCATCTTTCTGTTCATCGGCTACTGCCCTATAATATAGCCAGGTTTACCCTGGACCAGGTGGCACGTGATTGGGTGATTTTTTTCTTACAGGTCTGCTATTGGCTAAGAGTTCGCCTTGACGTGGTTAACAAACTGTGATCCGAATGCGAACACGACAGAAATGTGCAAGTGTTTGAAGTTTAGCTTGTCCTTAAATGAGTTCGCGAAAAAAAAATTTCCAGGCGTTATCGATTGCACGCCGTCTGACGCTGTGCGTCCCGGCGCTTCGTGGTGGTGGGCGATGGAGGTAGGAGAGGGGTATTACCCCTCCAACCCCTCTTCCGCAACCCCCACTCCAGGATTTCCCTTCCCCTATTTGAACGGCGCACCCCCGCCGGCAGTTCAGTACCCTGCGAGATCTCCGCCGAGCAAGGTCGTATTCGTTAGCGTTCTCTCTCCAGACACCACTCGCAGGTCTCTCCTCTCCCGCCGAGGGTGTCTCCCACATTTCTCTCCCTCTCTCGTCCCCTTACAGACGTGAACCCCGGACCGCGAGGACCCGGGTGTCTTCGACCGGCGAAGATATTGCACCGAGCCTGGGATGAGGCGACGTGAAGACGGGCACTCCGCGCAGTCCGGGAGGCCCTAACGAAGCCATACGGTAAGGCACTGCAAATCCATGACGACCCCGCCAGCAGGTTCAAGCACTTCCCTCCTCACCCCTTGCCACGTTCAACCTTCCCACAGCTTTCTTCTCAGGTGCAAACTTATTTTGCTACGACACCTAACAGCTTCGATACATAAGGGCCACCTTGGCGCTCGCAACTAATCCCTCGATCGCCCTTATGCACAAGTCATTAAGTTGAAATGCAATATGGTGTTTCAGAAGGGGTGTCATTTCAACTGTGAATATTACCATTTTCCTGTAATAAAATGTTTCCCTCTGTAAACACTTGGGGTGCTGTGTACCTTATAAGCATCACACGAGATTTAACACGTAAATTTAATAACACTTCTCATATCACCAAATGTTGTTGCATTGTCTTATATCTTTAAAGTAATTTAGCATATTTTGGCTGGAAAATTTTTGCTCCTTTTAAGGGTTAACGCAAAGATCTTTCCGACATTATGATCATTTTATAAATTAGAGATTCTTGAAAATATCAGCATATACATTAAAGAAAAACACGGTAGGTTAAAGATGACGCAGTTAAGTTAAGAGCTGACCTTGATATCTTACGCTATGAATATGAAGATAATATCTTAACCCATATCCCTGTCCATTAGTAAACTTACTTAACGAAATAAATAATCCTGCTTTCAACACACACCCCAGAAATGAAGGTTAAAGTCGTTTATACCACATGGACAGGAAATCCCTCCTAAATAAAACTCGCAAGCAAACGCTGTATTAAAACTTATTAAAATGTGCTTATTCTATTTTGCTCGTCATTTGACAACCTTTGAGCCAGGTCCGTTGACAGCTGTTTGCATGAAGCGAGCTTTGAAGGGCTTCTGCCCTTATCTTCTCGGAATTTTTTTTTCCAGCTCCGGCTGTAATGGAGCGAGGTTTTATGCTTCGCCTGAAGCGTAGGCAATTGTGTGTTCCTAGCTCTGATGCTCACTGGGCGGGGAGGCAAAAAGTGACGACTCTTTTCTTTTCTCGCTTCATTCTCGCAGCAAAGGTGTGCGGCCATATAAAACAACAATTATTTTTTTAATGACGCTGAAATGTTTTATTTGTAGGATTAACGAAACCTTCATACAATATGTTTGTCTCCTTTCGTGAAAGTAACACATTCTTTCTCTAGTTCTCGCACATATTTTTTAAAGTATCCAACTGAAGTATTTTTGTGATTTAGTGTCATGAGCAATATAATATATCCAACAGAATATCTTAGTTTTACGTTTATGACTCTTATTTGTTGCTTCGTAACCTAAAATATATGCAAGAATTATGCGATATTTTATTATGTATAAATATACTATATGTGTATATGTATTATTTATGGCATAAGTTCTGCTCCCTTAGTTGTAGAATTAATAATATTTCCTACATAAACCAATTCACATTAATTTTTTTCAGAATAAGTGATGTGAATTAAATGCTTCTAGGAAGTAAGATATCAGCCATCCTAAATGTTTCATTCACATCATGCGTGCAAAATAAGGAAATGTATTTGTACTTTATTTTTTTCATATAATAGGCAAAATAATATCTTATTGAATCGCGTGTTAGTAAATATAGTCAAAAAGTTTCAAGTGGCATAATTTGCAACATTTCTCCCAATGCAGGTTCATGGATATGTAAATTCTAAAGTGGTTTAAGGACACGTTCAATGTTATGTACAGTATACAGAGTAGTTCTTAGCCGAATACTTAGTAAACATATATATTTTGTGGAAATAAAGTACGTAGGGAAAATCTTTCTTAACATTCATAATATTTCATATACGTGTGTTATCAAATACCGCTGTTTCGTCTATGACTCAAACAGTTTCGTCAGATCTGGTTTACATTTATTCCTGAATAGTTTGTGACTATCACTTAAGCCAAAAATGACACTATGAGATTATTAAAAACCTGTTATTATTTTATATAAACATGAGCGATTAGTCTTGTTTCTAGGTGATTATTCCGTTATTTACTGTCGAAATTTCGCTAACAACATTGCAATAACTGTATTAATACGTGTTGGTTGCAAATATAATCCAATTACAGCACAGATTGTTTTTGGGGCTTCAATTAGAGGTTCCTATCTCGCACCAAATTTTGCTGAAACCTCGCCGTGTTATTAGACGGATAATTAATGACATGAAAATTAGTTCCCGGAGCTGCGTGCCAAGATTTGGAATGCAGCACTCCAACAAACCGCTAATTAAGCTCACCCGTTCTCCAAACACGCGAACTAATGGAACCATGTCAGTAAATATAAACATATATTCGGCGACGTCACATAACCTGCGAACACACCGAAAATCTTTATGTAAATTTTATTTACTAGTTATATCAAGGCAGGCGTTAAAACATATCTAAAACGAAAATAATATTTAGATGGAAATGTCACTATGAATAACGTGTGTTATAATGTTGTTAAATATTTATAATTATTGTCTATAAACTTACAGCTCACTAAGCGAGACATCTGTCGGCGAGAAAAATAAACACCTATGCGACATCTATTAGCGGGAAAAGTAAACTCATGCTGCTGTAGTAACCACCTAGCTACAAGAACTGCTGCAACAAAATAAATATATATTTTTTCGATATAATTAATTTTTTACAACATATAAGAATTTACTTAGTTTATTTCTGTGTCGATTAGCTTAAAGTGGATTATGTAGAGCGCTTACTTTAAGGTCTCCGCGGGAAATCGTACTCGTGGTGAACAGCACGCGACAGTTGCGATGTCAGTCGCACAGAACGTAGCTTCGTACTCGCATCCCTGCGACGTCGTCAAACTCCGACATTAGCCATGCAACGACCAAGCACGAGGAGCTGACACTCGGATCTCTCCAGAGTGCGCTGCACGCCGACAGAATCTCTTCTCAGCGAACCGAATCCTGCGATACGTGATGTTCGCAATCAGTCCGCTGTGCAGACGCGTACCGAGAAACAGCGAACTGTGACGTTCCCACGCCTTCTCAACAAAGTTTCAAATACGCAGGGAATGTGCCAAGTTGGTAAAACAGCGACGCAAAAAGTTCATACTTTTGCAGCTTTGTGTGTTGAAAACTTTCATTGCAATTTAGGAAGTGTACAAGCAATTGTTTTCTTTTCACGTTTTAATCAATGAGTGGCACTGAAATCGAGGTTCGAGAAATCGAGCTGTCGTACATGAATGGGTGTCCGTTCTTGTAACTGAACTCAAGCGTGACACCTCGCGGAGTATTCTCGAGTTGTGTTCGTCCTCGGCTTTTAGTCCGAGTCTCGATCCTCGGCAGATGTGAGTCCTGGTTCCCGCGCGTAGGCGGCATGGCGAGCTTTCATGGTGATCTGTGGGTTTTCTCGTTGTTATCCTGTTTCCTCGACCACTGCACTCAACCTCTTATACACCGCGGGAGATTTTCGCATTCGTTAGAGAACGGTGGTTGTCCACGTATCCCAAAGTAATGATTGGCGTTGTTATTTTGGCGGCTATTATTAACCTTGTTGTATGTAGAGCGTGGGGCGAGATTCTACCAATGACGACGGCCTAAAAAATGAAGGTAGCTTACTTAAAGAAACGAAATTTCTCATGTCCTAGTTGTGATGTTACATGTTTTATGTAAACACCGGAGTGCAAAGAATATTGCGAGAAAAAAAAGTCAATAAACAGTTCAAAACCGACTACCGCAAAAAATTATAGGCTATATCAAAAATATAACTAGAATGTATGATCAAAATTTTAACAGTGAGATGCACAGCAAGTGTAAAGGAATGAATTCCGATTGTTGGATCACTTATAAGATCCAGTGACAACTCCAGGAATGGATTCGTGTAAATAATTAAAACCCTTCAAGAGAATTTATGTATAGACATGGAACTCCTAAAAGCGTGGGAAATTACGGGTACGATATGATTAAGCTTCTCATGATCGGGTAAGGAGTATTAATGAAAGTATAACTATATAGTCTGTTTCGAAATATGTTCAACCGTATGTGCATACATATGGTATACATGACCTTGTCCAACACAAAGGCAAAAGAAACATAATATTTTTAAAATTATGGATGACTCAGACTTATGGAACACATAATAGGTTTTAATTGTTATTATGTAAATTAATAATAATATAATACTTGCAAGAATTTTTGCGTACCATTCTTATCAAAAACGTTTTCTAAACTGTATAAAAAGTAGTGTTAAGTTGTAATTGAAATAAATCCTATTTTTAACTTCTATAAAACTGTATATGTTTTGCCACTAAAGAACGAGTTAAAAATTACGGTAGTCGTTTATATGGATTATAAATGCAGTGATGTGTTAAATGTTTGTTGTGAAAATGCCTACAGACTTAAATGTTTAAAAAAGAATTTTTGTAAGGTACCCGCATTTTTTTTACTTAGTTTACATTTCAAACAAGTTGATGCTCTGTTTCACGAAAAAAAAAAAATTTAATGTTGTTTAAAAGTACTCACGCAAATATAAATTGCGAAAAAATTTATATTTTAGCAAGTACTAGTCGGTTACGTGACTTCTCATTGTTTTTGTTTATCCATATTGAACTCATGAAAACAGCTTGTAGATTAGGCAGGATATTTAATTATAAAGAGCACTGGTCGTCTCTCTAAATGAACAAATAGCGTTAGGTGCACAACATTAAATTTAAAACTGAAATTCATAATTAACAAATACCTTTTTTATTTTTTATTTTCAGATTTCCCGCTGAAATAATTTTCAGTCCATCGCATTTTTTAAAGCGATGTGTTAGTACTGTTAATGTTTCCTCGAATTTGAAATACTTCTTACTGACCGTTGTATGTGAGAAGTATAATTAGGTATTATATTTTTACAACAAAGAAATATGTTTATATTCTAAAAAGATTTTTGCATTTTTGAAGGTTTTCTTACCATGACGCTTACCAATTTTTAATTGAAATGTCTAAAATTTAGACAACTTATGTAAATGTTTTCCAACCAGACTTTTTTTCACAGCTTTTATGAATTGAGAAAATCTCTGCAACAGTAATATAGACATTCAAATTATTTTATACATTATCCTTCACGTCATATCTTCGTATATTCATCGACTTAATTTGAATGGAATATTGGAATCCAGAATATGCTTCCAGATTAATTCTACGCTCTTATATGCATTATCTGGGTTCAATTAATGATGAATCCATCATTATGTCTGTTTTTCATTGTTTCTTGAAACTACTCCAAGGCAATATAGAGATTATTTATTCTCACCTTGCAATCGGAACAGTTATTTTGATCTCGATTTCCACCAGATGTCAAGCAGTAAAAAAATACGGGTTATTTTCGGCACTTTATAAAATAGGATGGTTTGATTGGGTTTACGTTTATATTTTGTTGAACTTCTCACCTGGAAGCTTGTTCATATGTAAAATGCCTAAGAATACCAATATAGTGCGTCACATTGCTAAAAATTTATTCTGTGACTTCACATTGAGACCTTAACAATAATACCGTTAGCGTTTAGATTCGCACGTCCCTATTTGCAACCCTTTTAAATATACATGTTCATATATATATATATAGTGCTCAAATATTGCTGGTATTTTATTCTAAACACAACATTTAAATCTTCACGTCCACATAAATGTCCTGCTAGATTATTGTCATAGTTGCACTGATAAGTAGGGATAATGACATTTCGCGAAAATATTTTGAGACAAGATACAGTTCATAGCAGCTTTTTTGATTGGCTGAAACATGTTGTGGTCCGTGTCAACTGTTGGTGCAAGAAACATGAATGTTCAGCGTCGGAGTTGCTTAGTCCTGAGTGGCTTGGTCAAATGCGGGAACGACACCTGCAACCGATGGAGGTATAACAACAGCTGAGGTGTGTATATACTATTGAAGTCTACTGCCTGCTCCGATTTTTACGGGAAAAATCACTGGCCCTGCTAAAAAGCAAATAGGCAATGATGCCCGCTCTTGCGTCTCTGTCAGTTCAATCGTAACTTAAAAATGCATAAAGAAACTATAATACTTCTTTTGTTATAAAGCGAGCTAAGGAGTCGTGCTGTTATGACAAGAATCGTTCATGCGGAACTCCTCGCCTCCACAAGAATTTCTTTAGCTCCTTCACGCTAAATAAATCGATAATGTCAAGTGACACACGTACCGTAATTTTAACTTCAACTATTAGCACGTCGAGCAACACTGTCTAGCGGCAAATACACAAACATTATACATAGGTACAGCAGACGTGAGTAATTGGAGAACCCCGCAGGTAAACACGCGAATCCAAACATGGAAAGTCAAACGAGATTAAGTATTCGACGAATCCAGCGCCGCGTAGCGGCTAACTCACAAAACAAACACAGCGGAGGACTACAGCGCTTCCTGGCACACAACTTCCAAAACAAGTATCACGGCCGATCGACCACAACCTAGACGACGACCGAACAGGCTAGTAAGCAACGCGCCCTAGCAGACGACAAGAAAAACACACGACCAAAATACTAAATGGTGATTACAACAAAGACTACAGAAACCAAATTGTGGATGATGCAAACAAGATCGCGATTATGGACAATACNTAAATGGTGATTACAACAAAGACTACAGAAACCAAATTGTGGATGATGCAAACAAGATCGCGATTATGGACAATACGGTCGCCTGATAACGTCGGAAAACGACCGAGGACAAATTCATGATGGTCACCACGACATGACATCAGTCAATATGGCGAACACCATGTGATGCAAGCAATGATAGTGGTNCAAATTCATGATGGTCACCACGACATGACATCAGTCAATATGGCGAACACCATGTGATGCAAGCAATGATAGTGGTGTTCTCTAATTGGCCAAACCCAACTACACCGCACTCGTTAGATGTTGGCGTTTGACAACGAACTGTGATTTCACATTGTTTTCCAAGATTAACACAAGTAAAGTTTCTCAGTTTGAGATTTTTCGGTTCGCTGCTACAGAATACCTAAGAATACAGAAGTGAAACAGCGGCTTATACAGCAAACTCCAGTCTCACGCGGCAGAAAAATTCTGGAACGCAAATTAACGTCTAGTAACTAACTTACCAAAAAAAAAGGTAACATTTCGCAAAATTCGATAAACAAAGAACTTTTTGTAACACGTTTCTCATACTTGCCTTGAGTTACACTAATCTGCAGTACATCAGAACTTTACGACACCATCAGATTACTTCGTCGATCAAGTTTCTCATACTTAACTTGAGTTAAATTAACCAGCAGTAAATCTGACTTTTACACCTCTCTGTCAGTGCATTCCACTTATTGCCTGGTCCAAAGAATGATAATGAGTAAATTTACGACATTAATATCATGGAATCAAATTACTGATTAAGGTTCAGACATTAAATACGCATTGGAATAAACCAGTTTTTTTTTAAATTGAGCGAGGGCTGAAGAGCCAAAAAACTGGTACACCTGCCTAATATCGTGTAAGGCCCCCATGAGCACGCAGAAGTGCCGTAAAATGACGTGGAATGGACTCGACTAATGTCTGAAGGTATGCAGGAGGCAATTCACAACATGAATCCTGCAGGGCAGTTCACAAATCCAATCTGCACCAATTTGAGAAAGGGTTGCACGTCTGTCACGTTTAATGATTCTCGTCAGTCGTCATTTGTCCCGTTATTTCACGATCTTTTTCCCGCCGCAGCGATGTCGAAGACGTGATGTTTTACCGGATTCCCGATATTCACGGTACACTCGTGAAATGGTCGTACGCGAGCATCCAAATGTTATCGCTACCTCGGAGATGCTATGTCTCATCCCTCGTGCGCCGACTATAACACCACGTTCAAACTCACATAAATCTTGATAACCTGCCATTGTAGCAGCAGTAACCGATCTAGCTGCCGACCGTATCGCGTTACTCTGATTGGTTCCATACCTCTTTTTTTTTTGCATACGCACGCCTATATAAATTGTTTTGGCTCCTCAGTGTAAATAGCCACAGAAACCCTGGCATAGTAGTTAAAATTTTACTCTTACATCTTCATAAAAATCTTCATTATGGCATTTTTTTCTTACAGACAGCAATTTACACGGTTACTGACACCCAAAACAACCATTTTTATTTTTTTTATTTTTATTTTNTTTTTTCTTACAGACAGCAATTTACACGGTTACTGACACCCAAAACAACCATTTTTATTTTTTTTATTTTTATTTTTATGTTCGTAATTGCTAATCATAAAATGAAACATTATTTTGTATTCATTGAAAATAAGAACAGCTGACATTTATAAATTGTTAAGATAGTGTTCATGGCTTGCCCAAGCAACAAGAGCTTAATATAAATATTATTTTACTAGGGGAAAAATAAACATTTGCTTGGTGAGACATCTTCATGATGTTGCAATTCTGACGTCAGCTTGTAGCACAATTTGATTCACGGACTGTAAACATTTATAACAAACATAGAATTACGTTTGTGGCCCACCTAATTTGCAGTAGTTAATATTTAAACAACTTTTTCTTTACGGTGAACAAATTGGGAATGCGGTGTTTTCATAGGTTCCGCCGGTCTGGAGGTGTTTTAAGTGAACAAGGCCTAAACTCGTGGGATGGCTACGGGTGATCCTACTGCGGTCATCACTTGTATAATCGTCTTTATGCGCAAGGCGTTAAACTGGCGTGAACTATTTATATCGACAGCTCGCCTCTTGAAATTATCGGCGTTGATCCTATCATATCATAGTGTTTCAATAACGAGTGATTGAGTGAAGAGATTTGGGCGGCTTTTTAGGTGGATGTATTCTTGCCATCTTGGATTTACGTATTTTCCCCCATAACTAAATTTTTGAAGTCAATATAAAAAAAAAAAAGCAAGCTAGTCAAGGCATACGAAACCTCTTATAAGATATTTGGAAATAAAAATTATTTTTCTTACATGGTTAGTTTCACATCTGTAACCGTAATGCAATATTACCTAATTATTGAATAATTTAAATCCTACATGGGAAAATACAATTATAATTGAAACCGCACATATATCCAAAAATTAATTGAGAAGTCCTTAATATCATGTCTAGCTTTCATTTTTTATGTGCGGTCATAAATTTTCATTACGAAGATGTGTAAGCAAAATCGAAGATGGAACGGATACTGCCCCGTTAACATCGGGGTCTTGAGAGTCGATAAGGGCGAAGCGAGGCGATTATGGTATCAGCAATTCGTACTATGGCTAGTCAGTTTTGGTCCTCCTTGGGGGGCTTATCTAGCTGGTTTATATTACTTTGGAAATTTCAACTCTGTTCTGGAAAATGTTCTATAGAAAAGGTGTACAGGTTTTTAAGGCCCGAAGGCCAACACACCCTCCATCCTCCCGCATTGCTACTGTACTCTGATAAGTAATGTAATGCACGGCACTTTCTCCTCTTGGCCCCTTCGGGCCATTCACATTTCTTAGTTGCCTTTACACGGTATTCTACCGGTTTTCTCTCTTAAAAAACCTGTCCTCCTCGCCAATATAGAATACTCCGACCTTCTTTTTGTAAGCCTTTACCTGAGTACCCTCTTATGGGTCATCAGAATTTTGCCTGTTCCATTTATCGAACTCCTCTAGTATTCTGCCAATTCTGGTAGCAAACTCGNTTATGGGTCATCAGAATTTTGCCTGTTCCATTTATCGAACTCCTCTAGTATTCTGCCAATTCTGGTAGCAAACTCGTTCCATAAATGTTTCAATTCCCATGTGAATGCCCATCTCTTCAACTCTTGTATCCAGCCAGTTTCTGATACCTTCTGTCTTAAGACATTCGGTGATCACGTGTTGCACTGTGTCGTCGAAAAGGTGTACAACCTTCTATTAAGACATTGCGTGTCTTTCGTATTGCCCGAAATCGCGTAACGGAGAGATCCGAGTTTAACAACATGTATGTGACCGCCTTAAAGACGGCTTTCGAGAATGCGCAATTAACGGTTAATTATTATGTGTAGTGGATGAAAGCGTGGTTCAGCTCTCTCGTCGGGTGCACTCCGCGACATCCGGTGTTGTTTAGTTTGAAATTTGCGCGCTGTCAACGAAGCGACGGTCCAGTCGGAGCGTAGTTCCACTACTAGGGCGCGACCTGCGTGCCAGCGCTAAGCCAGCCCGAGTTTCGCGACACACCAGTGTGTGTGAGTGGGGGGGGGGATGTTAGTGGCTTTCTACAGCAGACAGGCCACGTGTAGTCTGCGCGGCTGGCAGGTGACGGAAGTTCCTGTAGCCCGTTTGTTCCGCGCCACTATTCGCAGAAACTGATCCCCGTGTTTTTGAACTTATAAAATGTATTATCGCCTGAAAGTACAGATGTTGCATTTACTTTAGGGCCTGAACACACTGGTAGGTCCAGAGATCCACTAATGAGGGGGCTACTTGTGGCTTGAGGCACTACGCTTGTATTCAAACCACATTCTCACCGGTAAATATTCAGTTAAAATCATATATAAATGTTAAAGACTTCTTGGATAAGTTATCTACATAGTTGTTAAACATTCCTCTCATATTTTACTGGGAGCCGCGGTGGCTGAGCGGTTAGCGTGTTCGCCACCCACCAAGGCCAGGTCACTCTAGGATTTTAGCATGCGGGGATCGTGCCCGACGATGCCGCTGGTCGGCGCGTTTTCTCGGGGATCTACCGTTTCCCCCGCCCTTACAATCTGGCGCTGCTCCATACTCCCCTCAATCACCCTCATCAGCTCTCAAGACCTCGCTGTTTAAGAGCCTCCCAAATCTCTTCACCGCATAACTCCCTTATTTTACTAAATGCATGTGTTAATGTTACGTTAATAACAATGTACTTAGTATGAAGAAGAAGCATATTTAATCTAGTATAAAAGCACGTTACAAAGGAGGGCATCGAGGCACTGTAGTTCCTTACCTCGTTTGGATACACGCATGTCCGGACACAACTGACACAATTATTTCACAAACACAAAAAAGTAACCTACACTCGATCTTAACACAATGCAAGTGAATAGGACGACAAGCTTCACAACCACTTATAGATACAAGCTCTTACCTAATCATAGAAATAGTAACACGAAGAGTTAAACCTTGGTTATGTTTGCTTATTACTTAGGGCAGTGATATACCACAAAAACATTTTGAGACAAGATACAGTCTATAGCACTGTAGGGCCATCCAGCTTATTTGATTGGCTAAATAATGTTCTGCCCCGTGTTAACCGTTTGCGCACGAATTACGAAGGTTAAGTGTCGGAGTTACTTAGTCCTTGAGTGACTTGGTCAAAGACGGATACGGCGCCAGCAGCCAATGGAGGTATAACAACAGCTGAGGCGTGTATATAGTATCGAAGTCTACTGTGTTCTCCGATTTTTACGCGAAAAGTCACTGGCCCAACTTATTACTATTCCTGTGTTTTAAGCGTTCAGTTTGTCAGAATACGTGTATGATATACTACAATGTCAAGAAACAAGCGAACAGATAATACATGTGGTGATTTTTAAACGGTTTGAGTCAAAAAGTGTGAAGAAACCGCGAATAGACTACGATAGTAGGTAAGTTCCCGGATGCGGAATGGCGTGCTGTTTCCTTTGATTATTGTGATTGGCTGCGCGAAGCTCTGGGAGTGGCTACTGCTGCGAGATCTTCCCGATTGGCCGGACTTCCCGCTGGAGAATAAGTTACCAGGCAATCACGGGCGAACAGTATCTTGACTCAGATTGGCCAGTCAAATACACCATGTCTGATCACATGAACACGCTGCCAATAACCAAAGGAAGACTGCAGATTTGCACGCAGGATATTGGAATATGGCCTGCTGGGAATTGTTATGGCGAAAATCGGGTGTCCTTACCCATACTGTAAGCTAAAGAAATCTCGGATTTAAAGAAATAACTGAAGGAGGAGGGGGGTGGCAGTGTGTTTATAAGAAACACTTTACCTTAAATCAAATACCGTGTTTAAAAATTATCGAAACCTGTTTGGCACGAGATTTAAAATTAAAATCTGTGCTTAAAATCACCGGAAAAAAATTTTTCTAACTAAAATGTCAGTTTTCATCAAACGTCTTGTGATTTAATGTAAAAAAAAAAAAATCATAATTTATCTTCACACCAAAAATAATTGTTAACACTTTAACACCTTTAACTATCCGGCATGCGTAGCTGTTAGATACACTGNGCAGTGTGTTTATAAGAAACACTTTACCTTAAATCAAATACCGTGTTTAAAAATTATCGAAACCGGTTTGGCACGAGATTTAAAATTAAAATCTGTGCTTAAAATCACCGGAAAAAAAATTTTCTAACTAAAATGTCAGTTTTCATCAAACGTCTTGTGATTTAATGTAAAAAAAAAAATCATAAGTTATCTTCACACCAAAAATAATTGTTAACACTTTAACACCTTTAACTATCCGGCATGCGTAGCTGTTAGATACACTGATTATTTCCTATTATTAAATGTACCGTAAACATGCCCAACAATTTTCTTTCCTTATTGCCTCTCATGCATGTATGAAGTTGCCATCCCAGTTCATTGGGGCATTAAAGACACTGACATTCTAAAACAAAACGTTTATGATTGGCATGCGAAAAACTTAGCCAAGTCAAATACTCTCATTCCATCATTAGAGAACAAACAAGCTAGAGTTTCACTGAAGATATGACGACTAGAAATATTTTCGCGATTTTCGAGTAGCTCTGCTAATTGTAATCTAAAATAACAACGTAATGGGGATATTGAGGGCGGCATGGAATTCTCATAGATCTTAAACTAAAGTATATTTTAATAATATAGCTATTACTAATGTGCTTAATTGAATTCCCAGAATAATTATGGCAGTCCAAGTGGAGTGTATCTCTAATAATAAACTATCTTTAAAGTAGTTTAATAAATGACCTAAACATTTGTGGTTTACTTCATATTCCAACTAAGGACCCAACCAACACTTTAGAGATCGGATCGAGTGCAATAGATCAGCCGACAAGAGCCACGCCACATCTACTTCCGAGTACAACAAACATAACTCGCCTGCTGGCAGTGCCGCCTACGCCGAACAATGACGCCAGCTCCCAGAATGTTTTCCGAGCGAAACGCTATTAAGGTGGAGGATAAATGGGCCGTCTCAGCTGCAAGGCGAACTGTTTTGTCGGGTTTTGTGCTCCTGAAGACGCCACTGGCGCCTCCGCTGTTTGCAGACATCGCCGAATTAAAAAAAAGAAAGAAAGAGAGTTAAAAAGGACGAAGTGGGTTTGAAAGTTGGTGTCGAGGATTGCTCCATTCAAGGACGAGAGGGGTTGCCAACTGGGGGGAAGGGGTTGGGGTGATTGTTCGAGTCATAAAAGTGAGGTGAAGCGAGGGTGGGGAAGTATCCAGGACAGAGGGGTAGGTGTAGGAATAAGGGAGGGCTGCGGGATAATAACGCTGAAGAATGAAGGTGGTTGAAGGCGACGCTAACTGAAGTCAGGTGGTGACGCACCATTATCTTTCTTGACAGCCAGTTTCGCCGAGTTGGAAATATTTGCCACGTCCATCAAGCCTAGCGGAGACACCCCCCCCCCTTCCCCACTCCATTGGAACGATCCTCGGCCAGGGGGTGAAGGCAAAAGGGTAGAAGTTAGGCGAGGGACGGATGGGCGAGACGTCATCCCGGACAGGAAGTGATTAATGAAACTCGTGGACAGCTCCGGGTTCCTTCTTCAAGAGACCCGGCGTTTTTGTGGTCGCAAAGTATAAAAAAAAAACTGTGACCGTAAAACTTTTCTCTACTCAGTTTCTGTGGCTGTTCCCATGAGTTCCTTGCACGAGTCTGTCTCTCTACTTTCGAAAAATGAAGGAAAACAGATGCAGGTGCAGAATGCTGTGGTGGATATATATAAACACTTGAAAAATATTCTTAATTTTACCAACGACTAGTTATGCGGAAAAATAAATGCGAAACAGTATGGCAAAAAGCCTCAAGTATTGTCTCTTCCTCAGTAATAAAAAAATATGCTATCTGCACCCCCGTCGAGTGCGTGTAATCTGTGTCTTTGATAGTTATTTGCACATGCAGGATATTTATGTCCAGTACCGTACAAAGCAAGGAATTGAAATACCCAGTACTTTGAGAGTGGTCTCAATGGGTAAACTGATATGTGAAATATGCCACACCTCTCCTTCACAAACGGCTTATAATAACGTATTTGAGCAAGCAGCACGTTGTTCACTTATCGCAAAAAGAAAACTAGACACAAGTACAGCGCACATCAAAATGTTGCATGATTGCAACACTTGGGCTCACTAAATTAATGCCGGAACGGACGGGTTAATAATACCCGTACGCCAACAGTTGTCACGCACCAAGAATGCTTCATGGTGACTCGCATAGCCACTCATGAGCACCAGGCATTACATAAACTTGTACAACACCAAGAACATCAGCGAGCATCGTGTGGCATCGCCTTTAGGGGTGATTTATTAAGCTACGCAGAGTTACTGGAGTCGGTGTGTAGTAACATCACAAGCAAATATAATTGTTAGTAAGAATAATTAGGTAAAAAAAAACTAATCTATTCTATATTATGTGTCGTAGGCTGTTCACGGTACAATGGGCACTTTTAAAATCCCTGCATATGGATAAACCCTTGCAAATAATATTAAACGCATCGAGGTCACATCCACCCATTAGTAAAAATGCAATGGAGATGGAAAATAACATAAACACGCTTCTCGTGTGCTCTAAAATCTCAGTTATTTCAGCGGTGACTACAGGGTTTTAATACTGCAATCTGTTCAGAAAAGATACAGCACTGTTTCTCTAGTTGAAAACACTGTTTCACAGAAGTAAAAATATCGCAAACACAGGGCTACTTACGGAGAATTCGGCTGACTTTGCCATTATTTGCCACGATTACAATTATGTTTCAATAAACAAATGTATGAATTCGCAACAAAATGTAGATTACAATTTTTTTCCTGAAAATATATTTGCATTTAAATATTCCATAGTTTTTTTTTAAAAGACACAACTGTTCACAATGACACCCGTTTTACATCTAGGGAGACTCCTTGACGTATAACAGTCTTCTCATTGTGTATTCTTTCGCCATATATCAAATGAGCTTCGATATGGGCTTGGCAACTTTATTCACGCGTCTGTTAACTGAGAACGTGTTACTAATACCCCAATTCAGACTGCGGTTTGTATAACGCAAAAGAAACTCTATCTTAATTTGTTATAAATTTAAAATGTTATACTCGTAATACAACTTCAAAACTAAGAACTATTTCACTTAATTCCCACCCAACTGAAATTGTATTCTGAATGCCCGTACGTACGGTAACATATACAGAGTTCTCGGCAAGTGTTTTTGTTTTTTTCAGAGGTTGATGTCAAATTGCTCGCACTGCCTTGAATAGAGTGTACTTGTGATAACACTCACTTTTCTTGTCTTGTTTGGCCTAGCTCATCAGTTATACAGAATTACAGAGTGCAAACGTTGATTCCAATTCGAGGCTGAAGTTTGTTCATACCGATGATAACAAATGAATTAGCGGCCGGCTGTGCACGGCAAACTCTCGCCCAGGCGGCAGGTCGTGTTTGTAAACAAGTTACGCGGGCACGTAGGCGAGTCCACTGCGGCGAATTGGTGGCTTTCACGAGCAGACCGGCGTTTAAGTAAACAATAAACAAGCATTCGCTGGCAGCAATGCAGGTGAACGAGCAGATATGTAACAACTGCTACAACTCAACTCGATTCACTAACCAAATGCCACGACATTTTTCCAGTGAAAGCACACTCCGTTTCCAAATAAAACTAGACGAATACTTATGAATGTTGTTATTATTTTGTACTGTTGCTAATTAAATCCCCGGTTCAATGAGAATATGAACACAAAAAATTAGAAAATTAATGTGTTGGCAATGCCTAATAATTAGGGGCAGTGATATTTCGCGAAAAGATTTCGAGACAAGATACAACCCAAAGAACGGTAGGGTCGTCCAGCTTCTTTGATTGGCTAAAATATGTTCTGATCCGCGTTAACCGTTTGCGTACGAATCACGGAAGTTCAGTGTCGGAGTTACTTAGTCCTGAGTGGCTTGATCAAAGAAGAACACGGTACCAGCAGCCAATGGAGGCATAACAACAGCTGAGGTGTGTATATAGTATTGAAGTCTACTGTGTGCTCAGATTTTTACGCGAAAACTCACTAGCCCTACTAATCATCAATAGTTCTCATACCGAATGTTACTAAACGGAGAGCGCAAGAATGCGGTGCGTTGTCCCTTTGGCGTAATGTTATAGTCTTAGGTAGGCTTTGTTTGCATGAGGTGGAGGATTATCCTGGTAGTATAACTATATCAAGGCTCCAAAATTGTTGGAAGTAAATGTGAGTAAACAATAAAGAGATATTTAAGGAAAGGAAAAATCTATGAAAATACACATATTATTCTTTTCATATCATATTTATAAGAATTTTAGCGTTGAATTTTAATACTAAATAAAGTTTAGTAATATTTACTTTTAACACAAATTTTCTTTTACACGAATATCATAACGCATTTGCTTTGAAATCCTAGACGTAGCTGACGTGAAATTACGGTTTTAATTCTGGCTGTTAAAAATTGTAATATTATTAACAATTTTTAAATTAGACTCTAGGTGAAGCACTCAATAAATTTCTCCTAGGTACAAAAACTATTTTTATTCTCAAGCAAAACCTATTAAAATGTATGATCAATTTTGCAATTTATTGGGCACAATATATAAAATTAAAATGTTCATTAATCCGTTCTTTATTATATTAATGATTTAGTTATTTAATTTTTAATCACCTTTATTAGGCTACTGTTTCAATTACATTAAATAGTTTTTAATGTGTTATACGCATAAGAAATAATTTAGGAGATTTTAATGAGGCCTTAATTTGTAAAAACACTTCTCACCTTTCACCGCTAACATAACTGTAAACACGATATGTAATAATCGCATTAAATTGTTTCAATAAACTGTTTGAAATACACCTCATCACAAAAGTGTTTAAATATCTTCCTTATTTACGGTAAAAAATGGGTAATTGTTACAGAGAAATTTGTTGTATTTGTACAAATGTTTGTAAGAGTACCAAAATTCCTCATGTAAAATCACTCGTTTGTAAAATTACAAAAGCAGTGATTTTATTGGCCTCAACAAATTATTGTACTATACTAACCCAAGGCCAATAGATCATACAAAATGTTGGAAATTCAACAACCGCGAACTGTACTCAGGCGTTTGTGCAAAAACGATAGGTGATTTAAAGCGTAGTTCCTTGCAAAAATTGCACGTAATATAAATTTTAATAACGCGGATCACTTAAAACCATTTTAATGTTACTTATAAAACCATGAAAACAACTTAAAAAACACGTGATGATATTATAGATTATCTGTTTAAGTTTTATATGTACACAGAACTCATAAAAATGAATATATATATATATATAAATATAAATATATACGTTCGACCTGAAGTACTGGCGTATAAAAAATTCTGGAGATGGAAGACTGAGTGCCTGGATAATATGTAAAAGTTAATTGTGACATGCGGGATAGTAATAAATATTTTAAATATCACAAATGCTACAGAGGCAAAGAGACTAAGTTGAAATAAATATTTTCATGGAATAATTTGATGAGAATGACAGACAGGTGATGTGGTGTTTTCATATCTTGGTTCCATTTCACATTGTCCAGGCACTCGATGATCCATCTAAAGAATGTCTTCCAACACATATATGTAATAAATAAGAGTTTCTGTTCCATCTTCAAATATGTCTATCGCCCCGTTAGGATTTACTTTAGACCATAAGCCGCATATATGTTTTCACATTCTTTTATTCGTGATTAATCCGCAGCTGAACCTTGTCGGTATTATTTAGATAAATTGTAAGAAATTATTCGTAAAATTACCATATCAATGTATAGGAAAAATGAGAAAGTGCGAATGTTAAACTATCTTTCTATAAATTCATTGTAGANAAAATTACCATATCAATGTATAGGAAAAATGAGAAAGTGCGAATGTTAAACTATCTTTCTATAAATTCATTGTAGCTTGCCTAAATTTTCTCAGGTAACAGTCAAATGCGTAGGGAAGTTGCCAACTTTGTATAGTAGCGATGCTTAACATTCCCATATCTGCAGCTTAATGTGTGCTATATTTTCCATACAGTGTATAGGTTGAAAACCTCCATTACAGTTNAAAATTACCATATCAATGTATAGGAAAAATGAGAAAGTGCGAATGTTAAACTATCTTTCTATAAATTCATTGTAGATTGCCTAAATTTTCTCAGGTAACAGTCAAATGCGTAGGGAAGTTGCCAACTTTGTATAGTAGCGATGCTAANAGGGAAGTTGCCAACTTTGTATAGTAGCGATGCTAAACATTCCCATATCTGCAGCTTAATGTGTGCTATATTTTCCATACAGTGTATAGGTTGAAAACCTCCATTACAGTTCAACAAGTTTACCGGAAATTGTTTACAGTGCACATCTGTAAAGTGTTAAGTTGAATGACGGAGAACCTCACATTTTCGCATTATAGCGAGACGAACAGTAAGACGTAGTAAGTTTTTATGCTCGCCGTGCAATAATCTGAAACGAACGGAAACTTACAGCAGTCGAGAGGCCTAATTACGAAGAATCGAGTCGGGTAGGAGAATGAGCTCTGTTCGCGAGAATTTTCAATGGAAAAACGACCTCTGCTTGCGCTTTAAGAATTTACTGTTGANAGGAGAATGAGCTCTGTTCGCGAGAATTTTCAATGGAAAAACGACCTCTGCTTGCGCTTTAAGAATTTACTGTTGAACTTCGTAATCTGCAATGGAAGTATTTGACCTATACGCGGTATGGAAATAACACCGCACATCAAGCTTCGCTACTATACAAAGTTGGCAACTTCTTAACTCATTTGTTTGTTACCTGAGCAAATGTTGGTACGCCACAATGAATGTATAGATAACAAAATCACTATTCCTGCTTTCTCATGAAGCGTATACACCGGTATGGTAGATATCAGAATAATTTCTTAGAGTGTAGTTACGTAGCGAACTGTGAAATCTAACGTGGCGCCCTACCGTCTTATATGGCGAGAAGAGAGTGGGGCTAACTGGTAACCGAACAAACCGTGCCTGGAGAAATCACACTGAAAAAAAAAACCACCAGAGAATGGAAAGCAGAGCAGTTCTGTGATCGGGTTTCAGGGTAGCAGCGACCTGGCTTCGGTTCCAGCACCAGGACGTCCTGCGATTTTATCACAGTTATGTTTATGCGCGAACAATCCCAATGTTGCTGGTGTTCTCTTGAAGAGAAAACCTGTTCTTTAACCATAACAGACGCAGCAGTTCTGGTGTAGGAACTGTAGGCGTAGTTGCTGGTACAATCACAAACGGGACCACAGCAGCGCGTGCTACATATATATATATATACGTTAAGGGGCTTGCCTAGTAAAGATATTTATAAGTCTCAAGGCCACATCCTGCCGAGAGGAAGCATCGAGACGACGATGTAAAAAAGCATAGACACGCTTCCCGCGCATCCTCTTTCCTCGGAATTTTAAGCCGTAAATATGAGGTTTCAATACGGCAATCTTTTCATATATTATACACAGAGGCAGTGATATTTCGCGAAAAGATTTCGAGACAAGATACAGTTCAAAGCACTGTAGGGTCTTCCAGCTTCTTTAATTGGCTAAAAAAAAATGTTCTGGCCCGTGTTAACCGTTTGCGCACGAATCACGAAGGTCCACTGTCGGAGTTACTAAATCCTGAGTGGCTTGGTCAAAGACGGACACGGCGCCAGCAGCCAATGGAGGTGTAACAACAGCTGAGGTGTGTATATAGTATTGAAGTCTACTGCGTGCTCAGATTTCAACGCGAAAAGTCACTGGCCCTAATTATACAGCATTGCGCTATAATTTAAAATGTTCTTTTACAAAATAATGAAATCGGAAACAGAAGGTTACTTAAAGCGATTTCGGCTGAATTGGTTACTTTTCAACGACCTCGTTTCAATCAACAAATTTATAAAAATGGAAAGAAAAAAATATTTTTATTTCTGTCCTAAAAAAAAGATTTACTTTTAAATATTACACACCTTTTTTAAATATTAGAANGAAAAAAATATTTTTATTTCTGTCCTAAAAAAAAGATTTACTTTTAAATATTACACACCTTTTTTAAATATTAGAATAAGTACAACTGCTTAAACTATGAGATGCATATGACAATTAGGGAGGCCCCTTAAGACTATATATATATAGATATTTGTGTGTGTTACCAACAACCCATTTTTGGATTGCTTGCTGTGGCTACAGATATTTGGTTCCTACAACCATATTATTTTGTTTGGGTGCAGAACACAGATGAGGGCGAGATAGAGGCAACGGAAATATTAAGGAGCCGGAGAACTCAGAATTGTGTACGTCGTAGTACCAGGTTGCCGTGAATAGAAATCGATGTCTCCCTGATGGAAAGCTGGAACGTCGGGAACTTGTTAACGAGACAACCGGACACGAACGGGAGGCCGCAAATTAAATTGGATTTTACGGTCGCCTGGTTGTTCCTGTAGTTTTCAGACTGCAACAGTTGGCAGCGCTCTTTTTATATCGTCGCTGTCTTTCTTCTGTCTGAACTTCACAGAAAACATTTAACGGAAGGAGTAATACAAGGTTTTCAACGTCTTTCCTGCTATCAAAAGCTGGTTTAACTAACATAATAGATTTTTGTTACGAACATAGAATACACGAGTTGTATAGTTGTAAAACCATATGCATCACAATTTGATCGGAATTGAGTTATCGCTGGATTTCATTAGCCTATGTCGCCATCTTTCGCTCTCTGAGAAAATAAAGTTTCACAACCAACTGCACCACGTTGTTATAATCACGTGAAGTAATGGATTAGTTTCAGAACCATATATGTAGCTTTTCGCTTACAAAACCAGATACATATATCACCGCGTAATGCGCTGTGTGTTACTGCGCATATACAGGATGATTCTAAAATCATGGGACAAACATTGAGGGGTGGTAGAACTCACTTGAACAAACAATTATTGTATAGGAATATATGGGCGGGAGTGAGGCGTTGAGCCTCAAACACAAAAACATAGCACATTAACGGAAACATAAAATGTTCATTAGCAGCATACTTAACGAGTGATTCCGTAGAAAAAATGTTAACAGAGTTGCTGTAAATGCATCCACCAACAGTCACGCATGCTTGGCGACCTCTACATATGGCGTGATTGGCTGACAATGGTGGCGATAGTTGAGGGCAGTCAAACGGTGCGCCAGTGACATGCTGCATCAGCATCAGCATCACCCCACCGACGCTACCAAGCTTGCATTACTGTCGGTGGTAGCAATTTCGAGCAATTATTATAAACACTGCTGTAAAAAGGCATTAAGTGGCGACGTTGTATATAAACACTGTGTTGCATTTCATGTGTTATTTTGTGTTTGTGCCACAACGCGTCACTTCCGCCCATATATTCCTATAAAATAATTGTTTTTTTTAGTGAGGTCTACCACCCGTCAATGTTTGTCCCATGATTTTAGAATCATCCTGTATATGTTCCCACCTGTAGCAGTTGTTCTCTNTCTACCACCCGTCAATGTTTGTCCCATGATTTTAGAATCATCCTGTATATGTTCCCACCTGTAGCAGTTGTTCTCTGCAGTGGGAAGTTGCACGCGCACGCAGCATTGTTTGTCCCATGATTTTAGAATCATCCTGTATGTATTCCCACCTGTAGCAGTTGTTTTCTGCAGTGGGAAGTTGCACGCGCACGCAGCATTGTTTCTGGGACACGAGCATTGTTATATACGCAGTTGCTTTTGTTAGTGCGTGTTCAGCATGTTACGTCACGCAGTGGAATCCACGGATCGACCACGACAGACGCAGCGCCATGAGTAATCGTGGAACAGATCTAAGCAGAAGAAACAACGGTAGGTCACATTCTAGGTTATGTTGGTAAGTGAGGCGTATAATAGTGGCGAGGTGTGCTGTATGCTTTACGAAAACAGAACACTAACGAAACCGTAGCACTCCATTACGTCATAAGTATTCAGTTTGGGCGTCTAGTTTCAACACATAAGGTTATACTGTCGCCTTTATTTGGCAACCGTAACGACGGTGTGCGTAACCGTTTATAGAAATGGTCCACGTGAGTAGCCTGAACTACTAACACGCGACCATGGGAGAAAAGTCACAGGTTACCGTTGTCATGAAAATAACACCAACAGATTAATGTCGATTTCAGAGCAACGCCGCAGGTAGAATTGCAGAGTTAAAAATCAGGCAAGACTCGTTTATTTTAAAGTATACGTAATAATCCACGCCAAGGAGGTCTAGGATTGTAAACCTTGCCAGAGGGAAGAACGCCATGAGAGTGAGGTACATCGTGTACAAAAGTTCTACCTCAGGAGTGGGTGCCAGTTAGTCAAAAGGCATTACCAGATAGTTTGAGGCTACCAAAGAACATGTGTGCATGGCGTTGTGTCAAGACAATTAAAGACGCGGGACGTGCCCGTAGAAAGACGGGTCTGTGCCGACGTTTATTAAATGGTTTTCATTGTTCAAGGACATGCAGTTGAAGTGGGGTCCGTCGAAGATAATGCCAGTACTCACGACAAAGACGATTGTTGCCGAAAAGCGTGTGAAAGTGACGATGTGATTGTTTAGTGCTCTTACTGCAGAGCGACCTTTAAGGTTNCGATTGTTGCCGAAAAGCGTGTGAAAGTGACGATGTGATTGTTTAGTGCTCTTACTGCAGAGCGACCTTTAAGGTTGACGATGTGATTGCTTATTCATGTTGAACAATGTTCTCCGTTCAGGCATTCCACTAACCCCAGGATCAATGTTTAATCAAAAATGGTATACCCGTCGGGCTTTGTAGGGCTGGCCAGTTTCAACAATACATCGTGCTAACAAATGTTTGTTTTGTTGCAAAACCAGATACATTCACAATATCGGTTCAAAACCAGAAACGTCAATATTATATTCCTAAATATTTTGTTATCTATACTATCTGTGAAGTTCATATGCTCCATGAATATTTATCTATTTCATAACTAAATTATATCTGATCGCTACGTTCTGTAATATTTATCCAATAGATTTGTAGAGTNAATATTTATCTATTTCATAACTAAATTATATCTGATCGCTACGTTCTGTAATATTTATCCAATAGATTTGTAGAGTTTTTTTTTGTGTCTCCTGACAAATTATGATTTTGCGATGTACAGTATCTGGTTCTGAAAATAGACGACCCAATTTGAAGTTTTTTTTCCACGTTCGACGAGGGAAGCCGAGCAAATCCGAACGTTGCCGAAGCTGCAACTACAGTCTCCGAGGGCGAGGCACGGAAGCCGGTCTCTGACCGATGNAATATTTATCTATTTCATAACTAAATTATATCTGATCGCTACGTTCTGTAATATTTATCCAATAGATTTGTAGAGATTTTTTTTGTGTCTCCTGACAAATTATGATTTTCCGATGTACAGTATCTGGTTCTGAAAATAGACGACCCAATTTGAAGATGTTTTTCCACGTTCGACGAGGGAAGCTGAGCAAATCCGAACGTTGCCGAAGCTGCAACTACAGTCTCCGAGGGCGAGGCACGGAAGCCGGTCTCTGACCGATGTCGATATGGTTGCAGGTTCGGCTAGAGGGCCTTGGAAACCACCTCCAGCACCCTTTAACACCCCGCCATAGGGGTCGCGGGCCCGTGATGCCACGCCCTCTGGTCGGAACAGTGCAGCAGGGCGCGAAGTGTCGATTACTCGCGGAATTAGCGACGCACTATTATCGGCCGGTGGGGTCAGGAGGTCGCTATGAGAAGGGGGAGTAATTGCCCCGGAGAGCGGGGAGGAGTGAATGCGAGGGAGGGGGAGGACTGTTTTTTCGCGGAGGGGTGTGAAGGGTGTCAGGGGGAGTGGGGGTTCCGCCCAGCTCACTGATTGCACGCGGCCCAGCCGACGCACCCCTGCTGCATGCACAGCAACACGCCCGCTTGCATAATTCATGCGTGCGAATTATTTAGTTGGGGTGGATGCGGANCACGCCCGCTTGCATAATTCATGCGTGCGAATTATTTAGTTGGGGTGGATGCGGACTCGACACAGGAGGTGCCGAAAACACTCTCGTCCTGCGGGAGATTCGAAGAAGACACAACTGGCGTTAAAGAGGATTCGTCACGCACAGAAATATTCTAGTCGCAGCACAAAATAATACTGTACAATAAGCAAAAATTATTTATGGTTTTAGAAACTGTATAGAAGGTATAGAAGGTTAAATAAGGACAACCATCTTGTGGGTTATTTGCTACTGTGCATAGGGTTGCAATAGCAGAGCACTGCGATCTGACAACAAAACAGATGGTACTTCCAACAGAACAACTTCAACAATCATAGTTGTAATTAATTAACAGAATGTCGTGTTGCTATGTGCGTCTCAGTCTTAGATTGAAGTAGAGTGCGTGTCACGCGATGTTTCCTGGTGGCTAGAGTTATCGACAGCCAAGAGGTTATGTTGTGTTGGCAGGATAAGTTCTTACGTACACATTTCCCTAGCAAAAGTTGTCAAATTGTAAGGCAATTTATAAATATAGAGTTGATTGGATGCCCACTGCAATCTAAGAGTAAGACGCACAATGGCACTGAAGAATTTTGTAATCAGGTTTCAGGCCGTTTTTGTAATACAAACATCATAGAAACTAACTAACTTACTGTAATGCGATAACTCACATTGAAATAAAATTCTACTGTAATTACTTCAAAAAATATTAAAAATAACGGCATGCAATTTTTTTCTTAAATTTTACAAATTGCTTATATTAAAATAATTTTTGCATTTTTTGTATGTAGCAGTCTATGGTTATTTGTACTGAGTATACCTTAAAATCAATTTATAGAGTGTATCTAAATTCGACCAATGAACTTAGGTTGCAGGTTAATCTCGAAAAAATTAGTTGAAAACTTATACAAATACGACATATGGTCTAAAGTGAATGCTAAGGGTGGTACACATTTTTGAAGTTGGATAATAAGCACCTGTTTATTGCAAATATTGGAGATAATATTCCAGATGGAACACTGATTGTCTGGATAATGGTTAACTGAACAAAGATCTTCAAACACCAAAGTAACTGTCGCTGCTACCAAAATATTTCATGTAGATAACCACTGTTACGACTCCTATTCCGAACTGACCTCTATGTTGCAGTACCATACTTGGGATTAAAAAGATTAAATAATGGTTCTTATGTCACAATTAACAACCGTTTTCCAGTAATTCGTGTTTTTCTTTCAAAAAAATATTTACAAATTCCTGGCAGATGGGGCACGCATAACACCCAAAAACGCACTTTTACGGCTTTTAAAAGGAGGGGAAGATTCCAGAGAGAAGAACATTATATTGGAAGTGTAATAAACTATTTCTTCTGTTACAACATCAAAAATGTATACCTCCCTTAGAACCAATTTTAGACCACAGGTCGTATGTGTGTTTTAAACTTCTTTTAATCGTGATTAACCTCCAGCCGAAGTTTGCTCGGTACAATTTAGATATATTCTGTAGAAATGACTTTTAAATGACCCTTGTAATATTTCCCAGTAAATTTACTTTACAAAAACCATAAATATGAGAATTCGACACGCCACGATGCAAAAACCATGCGATCTAAAAATTATTCATGATAAAAATAATGAATGTTTTGTCGGTTGACGCCTTTAACATATTGGCTGCTATATGCGGTTTTTACATTCGAGGTCACCGACACAAGATTAGTTATTACTCTCTCTTCTCTCCACCCCACTCCCCCCACTCTTCTCTCTGTCGCGCGCTTTGCTCTTCGCGCACATGCTGTGCGCCTTGATAGTCTGTTTGGGGGGGTTTTTTTTCACACTTTTTGAATAAAAACTTTGGGGGATCCCACCATGTACGTCATGCAAGCCTGTTTCATAGATATGCCATGTATCACCAGCGTTCTACACTTCTACTAGCATTAAAGTATCTTATTTATTTGTAATAAAATTAAACTTTAAACTATAATTTTATCCATAAATGATATTGTTTCCTTTGCAATTAATACGAACAAAAACAGAGAAAAACTAGGTGTGTTGGTAATAACAAGTGAGAAATATTTCTTTTCCAGGCTGTTGTTAAAGTAAGCGCTCACCTACCCGGCGTATTGTCCCTTTTGTGTAGTTTTCTAGACTGAGTTAGAATTTTTTTGCATGAGGCGGAGGAATATCTTGAAAGTAGAACTCGAGCAGGTTTTCGTAAAGTTAGAAGCAACCACGAACGAACTATAGTAAAACTTTTATTTAATTCGAAACACGACAGCCTACGATAAGGTGAGAAAGCTTTCATTAATAGTAATGTTGGACTGCACAAACAAATTGTATTATAAAAATTTTCGAAACGGAACTTGTCGAATGATCTCCCGACGTGCGAGTTAAACAGTCATTTCCAACGCATGCTAAGCTAATTTAACGCTAACGTTCTCTAGGAAGGCCTTAGAGCCTCGTCGACCAGCAAGGTCATCAGGGACGGAACAAGTTGCTGAGAGAAGCAGGAGCGTGGAAGGAATCGGCCGTGGGTTAGGTTAATTCTACTCAAGTTGTGAACAAAACGAGATTTCTTATGGAAGAGTTTGCCATGGGGAAATTGTTCGCCCCAACGTGCACTGGTATTCCACACAGGTCGTTTTTAAGCTGGCGGTAGACGGAGAAATTCGATATATATATTTGTGTAAAAGTTACTGTTCGGCTCGAATTCTGATAATTATAAGCATGAACGTTTCTTCCGTAATTATTTTTCCAAGTCCCCCAATTGTATTTACAAGAGAAAACAGTACAATATTTCTCTGTTTGGCATTTTGCGTTCATAAGCACGCTTAATTCCTATGGGAGGGGGAAGGGGGGAATTCTATTTGAAATGCGAAAAAAAAAAAATGGCTATCATCAAAAGTAATTTTGTTGCCTCCTTTCGCCTAAAAAATTCTGAAAATGATATTTTTAACCATTTCACTAATATATGTTTCAATTCAGTTGGTATATTTAAATAAAATACTAGTGTGAGCCTGTATTTTTGTAAATCCAACGTACAGAATGTTAAACAGTGTGTGAATACATTCCGTTATTTGTTCACTCTAGTGAGAAGGACAAAGTTTGTTCTTTACGTAGGGTCTAACACAATACAACTCAGAAGGTTTTATACTAATATGTTTATTTTAGGAAAATTTCAATTGTCCCATTTAGTTAAAATACACTACTTCAAAATCCGGTAGTCATTCCTTCTACAGCGCTTACCAAAGTTAAATTGCATTGAGTCTCTACACCTGAGTAGAGTAAAGCTTTGTCATGACTTGTAGTAAGGAAGTGTCTCAGCGTTCACATTGAGTTATTCCGTGAAACCACAATCAAGATGGTGGGACCGGGAATCAAACCCGGGTCCCATAAAGCGAGAATCCAGCGGTTTGTCATTGCGCCACATCACAAAAAAATGACAAGAAATTTTTGCGAAAGAGTTATTGATTGAAATATTTCCTTTCGATCGGCAGCTACAAAAATTTTCGTTCGTGAAATATTCAGAACACTGCTACGTAAGCCGGGAGTTTCAGCAGTGTGCAGTTTTAACAGTAGTGATAAGTCCTGTTTCAGCTTCTTCGGCCTCGAATTAATTTACGACCTCAAGTGTTGCAGCCACTTAATATTTTGATGTGCGTTGTACACGCTTCTCTCAATCTGCGCGCTGCTTGATAACGGTATCGACTTTTCACTAACGCGACGCACAGAAACATCCGCAAATCAGATTCGTCACTAGGATGACGTTCGAAACGTACGTTACTGACTCCTTGCTACGTAAAGTGCCGACGATAAATGTTGTTCGTTTGCAATATTTCCTCAATCAGGAACACTGCGACTGAAAGGATGGGTGGATATATTTGGGCGGCTCTTAAGGGGTGAAAGGCCCCCGCCATCTTGTATTTACGAGATTTTCGCCGTAACTTTCGTTAAAGGTTTTATTATATATTTCGGACTGTTGCGAAAGTTCGTCGACTGCGCTCCACCACCTAGATCTTCTGCGGGTGTGTCCAAGACTTCAATTGCAGCCGTGGCACCAGACAACCCTGGTTTAGCCACGATGCGCGCGCCCCTGTCAAACATAATGAACCCTACATTAGGCGTGTAGGGCTTGCCCTGAATGCACCCACTTCTCCAACCGTCTCAGCTACTAACACGCACGCCGGAGGACACAGAACAATGGAGGAGCTCAGGCTGGCGAGGCGGGATTCGGGGGCCGGGAACTTGGCAGAAAACAGATCGTGGACTAGCGAAAAACTGCATCAATTTTACGGAAACGGTCCTGCGACTGCAGCCTGTGATGGGCTTCGTGTGAGTGAAGCCAACAAGAGCTTGTATTTTCTACTCTGTATAAAAGCGTAACTGCAGTGTGTATACACTGTAAACCCTAATCAGTACAGAATGTAAAATTTAGTGAATTCCTTTTAGGAGAAGCTAGACTTCAAACGCGTGTACATTAAGGTCATGTTTGTAATTTGACCACAGTTTATTAGACGTGTCCAGGTGAACATTCAGCCAATAACAGACGCGTAAGAAATCACGTTCCACCTGGTCTGAGGTAAAACTGGCTACACACTGGGGCGGCAGCCAATGAACAGAAAGCTGAGGATCGAAAATACATAGTACCGTGGAGTCTAACCTACAGGTCGTGTCAAACACAGCGTGTTGCTACCCATAACAAATATAAAGTGCAACATAACGCCAGTCTCCCAACAAGGATATTCTGGGGTGTGAATACCATCCCTCAATTATAATATTGTAAACACTTAATCTAGCCCACCAAAACGAATTAAACCTAATGTACATCTAAATAAATTGCTAAAATTATGAATAGTTCCGCTCAGCAAAAAAAAAATGTATGTTGTGCATTAAACCACTTTGCACAATTTAAGAAAAACCAATCCACAGGTACCCACCAACGCCAAAAAGCTACCTTTACGTCTGTGAAATTCAGCCCCCCTTAGTAATCAGAACGCGTAAACTAATAACAAGTAGAGCCCTTTTCACGCGTTGTCACAGATTTGTCTCCATTTTTAGTGTTTGGGTTTTAGAAAATATTAAAATGTTCAATGGTAAGGAAATACCGCCGGCAATGAGTAGAGACCTGAAAAAATCGTGAGTTCAATGACCTGTAGCCTATACTCCATTGTCGTATGTAAAATCATGAAAATATCACTGTTCATTGGTTGATTCTTGTATTAGTGGAAGACGGTGATTCGGTTTGCGTTTTATTGTGTGTTTGTTATTGGCTCAGAGTTGTCCAGGAGGTGTAAACTAACGGGTGGGCCAATAGAATAAGTAATACAAACGTACGAGGCTTCGAATTCTAGCTTGTCCCGAAGTGAAACAGCGAATTTTTCAGGTCTCTAGTGATNGTAATACAAACGTACGAGGCTTCGAATTCTAGCTTGTCCCGAAGTGAAACAGCGAATTTTTCAGGTCTCTAGTGATGAGATATAAGATCGGTACGAAATTTCGAGAAAAGTTAATGCAAAATCGGGCCGGAAACGCCAAACAAGCGAACGGTGTGAAGAAGTTATTGGCAGATTGGCCGTATTCAAGTGGTAGAAGCATTTAATGGCGCCGCCTACCTGGAGGTGACCTGGAGGTGAAGGTTCCGGTGTTTGAGGCCAAATAGCGAGGGGACGATAAGGGCGACATTGCCACGCTCATTAAGTGTACCATCGCTCTGTACTGGCGTGTAGTGTTCTCGACACTTCTGCGTGTACGTATGGGTAGGGCCAGTGACACAGAGCACACAGTAGACTTCAATACCACATACACACCTCAGCTGTTGTTATACCTCCATTGGCTGCTAGCGCCGTGTCCGTCTTTGACGAAGCCACTAAGGACTAAGTGACTCCGACACTGAACCTTCGTGATTCGTGCGCAAATGGTTAACACGGACCAGAAATTTTTTTAAGCTAATCAAAGAAACTGGACGACCCTGCAGTGCTTTGGACTTTATCTTGTCTCGAAATATTTTCGCGAAATTTCACTGCCCGTACATATGGGACTTATAGCGGTGACCCTATAATTTTATTGGTGGAACGTCTGTAGTAAGGTCCAATGCATACCCCTCGAGTACTTCTGTGCGTTTATAACGCCCTTTAAAAAATCTGTTCCTAGCAATGTTGGAGGNTCCAATGCATACCCCTCGAGTACTTCTGTGCGTTTATAACGCCCTTTAAAAAATCTGTTCCTAGCAATGTTGGAGGGCTCCGAAATTGTGTTTTCGATGTGCGTGACGTACTGAAAGAAACAGACAAGCATAGTCTGAAGTGTGTGTGTGTGTGTGTGTTTCGTAGTTCTGCATATTGGACGAAAGATTGTTAGTTCCGTAAAGGAACCTGGATTAAAANGTGTGTGTGTGTGTGTTTCGTAGTTCTGCATATTGGACGAAAGATTGTTAGTTCCGTAAAGGAACCTGGATTAAAAATACTTTGCAACGCAGTTCGAGCACAACCTAGGTGAGCCCCTTAAACTCTGTTCCTGGGGTGTATACATAATTATGTAGGCATTTTCTGGGCTGCGGTGGCGTAGTGGTTAGATTACTCGCCTCGCACATAGGCGAACCGGGTTTGATTCCCGACGGGGTCGCTCCCGGATTTCGCATGTGGGAATCGCGTTTGGACGTTGCCGCCGGTCGGCAAGTTTTCGCGAGGATCTACCGTTTCCTCCAGTGCTTGCATTCCGGTGTCGCTCCATGCTCACCTCACTTAACCCTCGTCGGCTCTCAACACGACCATATTACGAGTCACTTAAATCTCTCCACTCCACACCACTCCACTTTACTGCGAATAATTTATTCTAGCCGCCCAAGGAACTCGTAAAATTTACAAGCACCAAGCGAATAATGGGTGGAGTGACCTTGAAATTTCCGACGCAGTTGACAGTTCCAGCGAGGGAGCACGCAAGACGAGACGTCTGCAGGGAAGCGACTCCCCAAGGTAATCTCGACTGGGACAGTACTACGTTCCCCACTCCGGGGAGATCTGTCCCTGAGTGGTCGACGCAGACTCCTGGATAGGTCAAGCCCCCGGGGGGGGGAGGTAGGGTTTTCGTGGCAGAAGGGGTAGGCACCCTGCAAAGGGTCAATCAGTCCGGACACGTTCTGGGCGGGGCGCTCACACCGACCGCATAATAATGCAAGTTTGCTCAGACCTGGTGGGGTACGGCGGGCCCCCTCTCTCATCACCTCAGCCAACCCTCCCTTTGAGTGTGTCTTGTCGCGCGAGGGGAAGGGCGGCGCGTGTTCGACTCGCAAACGGGGGCGTGCCAACCCTCTCTGAACACGAAGCATCTCCAATAGTCCTCCGTAGTCCAGGCGTCACAGGTAGGTATGTAGTAACAATGCGAGTGAAGAGGCGCTCGCTATAGTCGAGGTCGAGAGTAGCAATGGGTAATCGAAAAGAAACAATCGATATTGCCATTGGTGGTGGCATCGGTCAGTACACATAAACGGCTTGAATACATCGGTCGTGCACCATAGAGAGTAAACGTAGATGTTTGTGCCCATTGAAGATTAATTCTGTATAAATTTCTATCATTTTGAATTAAAAGCAAATACCATTACCAGAAAAAAAAATCAACTGAAATAATGCAAATACCACGCGATACCAACACATTCACGCTTTGTATTAATCTCCCAATAGCGCTATTCTTTTTTGTACTCTTAAGGTACCGGCTTATTTAAGTTACGAAAGGTAGGCTAAGTCAACCTTCACCATTCAGAAGTTAAATTTTTGGCGGAGAACTATGTACCATGGAGTGTATAGTACTTTGAAAAATAAGCATTCATATGTAATACGAAAAAGGAGATTTATTTATTACACAAGTAATACAGGTTACCAACACACACTTACATGAATCAATATTTTTATGACAAATAAAAACATTTTAAAGGATGACAATTACTATATAACCCAATTTTTTTGATGGCCAATGCTATAAAAAAATTGTTTATTATTATTATTCAAATAGGTATTTTCTGTAGACTGAAGATCTGGCAAATGAACTACTTTCCCACCAGAGAGAGAGAGAGAGAGAGAGAGAGAGAGAGAGAGAGAGAGAGAGAGAGAGCTAGGCGAACACATACTATCGATACATCGGTGCCGAAGCATCGATGTTTCGATTCTATCGTACGCATAACTATTGATGGCTGATAGTATCATATATGCCACCATCAATGAAAAACCATCTGCCATCGGCACGAAACATTGATGTTTCGATACTATCGACCATCGATGGCCAACCCTTGTGGGAAATTCAACGTTTCTCACCCCCTCCCCCCACATGAGACGAACTTTCGTGAAGGGACTCGTAGATGCTCGCGCACGTCAGCCTTGAAGGGCTCGTCCAAAATCGACGTGACTTGACACGATGTCACATAAGCAGCATTAAATTTAAGGCAGCTAGCAGTCCACAACCCTACGGCAGGAGGTTTGCCTGGGAATTATAAAGGCAATTTTAACGTCATTGTGTTGGCTGTATTGAATTTCAGTGTTTTTGTTTTTATGTTGATATTTTATATGGAACATGGAGCGCAAGGGATAGTAATAATTGGTATGAAATAATTATGATCTCTTCTCCTCCACATGCTCTATGTCTTCATTAAACAATAAGCGAAAAACTCAACAAATATATGTAAATTTTTTTAGGGGCTGGGGGAGGGCATCTGAGAAGGGGCCGCGGTGGTGTAGTGGTCAAACTACTCACCGAACAACTTCGGCGAACCGAGTTCGATTCCCGGCAGGGCCACTCCCGTATTTTCATACGTGGGAATCGTGCCGGACGATGCCGCTGGCAGGCGGGTTTTCTCGCATCTCTCGCCCTTGCATTCCGATGCTACACCGCACTCGCCTCACTTCACCGTAATCGGCTCTCAAGGACTCGATTTTAAGAGCCACCCATTGCTGTCCACTCTAGGAACATTCGAGCGATAGTTCAAGTCAATTCACAGTTTTTTTTTTACGTAACTTGAGTTCATTTGACGACAGAAGTTCCTATGACTAACTAGCTGTGGTTGGAGGACATCGAGATCCCACCGCAAGAAGACGAAAGATGGCCACATTTATGCCAAACAACGCCACGTCACAAAATAGGTAGGTATACAGAAGTGAAATCGTGGGGCTGCTCCTATGATGCAGACGTACCCATTCGCTGAATGGCTCAGCGAGACTCTGAAGACAAGCTTTATGTCTCATTGGCTACTGCGTGCTGCGAGATATTCCCTATTGGCTGGGCTAGTGGCTGCCTAAGTATGTTTACAGGCACTGATTGGCGAACGAAGTTTCGGCGTGTTGCTGGCCAGTGACGCAGTTCCACCTCTGTATTATTTGGTGTTCTGTTCCCCGGGTATATGTTGGCTACGAAAGTTGCAGAATAAAGGACTATATTTCACTGTCGCGATGCTACAAATGCCAGCAATGGGGGCATATAGCAGGCAAATGTAGAGAGGCACAGCCCACGTGCTCATGTTGTGGTGAACAAGGTCACGAATTCAAAAACTGCACCCACAAACAGGAACCAAATTTTAAGGAGACTTGGGCCAACTGCCACAAAAAGGGTCAGCAAAAAGATCACAGAGTGGATTCCCGTGATTGTCCCGCATATCAGAGACCCCTNGGCCAAATTTTAAGGAGACTTGTGCCAACTGCCACAAAAAAGGTCAGCAAAAAGATCACAGAGTGGATTCCCGTGATTGTCCCGCATATCAGAGACCCCTGTCCGTGGAACTCTCACGGATAGACTATGGTGTCTAATGCCCTAAGGTGTGGGCAGCTAAATATGCAACGGTCGGCAGCAGTGGCAGCTGAACTAAACAGGATTGTTACGGAGCAGATACTTGATGTTGTAATGTTTCAGGAATCATACGTTCCCTTTGAAGATGTTTTGGGCCTGCGGGGTGATGTATTTACTGTCGGTGCCCGCCCCAGGGCCGGGATACTGAGGGCTAACAAAGACGTGGAAGTAATGGTACTAACGAGTGTCTCAGACACCCACCACGTATGTGCACAGATAACCAAGGACATAACTCAGATCTGGATGGTATCCTCGTATTTCCGGTCCGGGGATGACGTGCAGACGCACCTCGAACGATGGGAAATCGTTATGGACACATTGAAAGGGAAACCTCTGATTCTAAGTGCTGATGTAAACGCCAAATCAGAGCTGTGGCACTCCCCCGTTGATGATGAAGCTGGAGACACAGTAAGCCAATTCCTCCTGGCAAATGACATGGATGTGGCAAACGAAGAAGGAAATCTGCCGACATTCGTCTCGCAGGCCCACGGCACGCAATCATACCTGGATGTTACTGTAACGAACAGGAAAGCAAATAACACAATCATGGAATGGAAGGTGCAAGAGGAAAGCTCTAGTGACCATCGCCTGATTACATTTATTGTATCCACCGGTGGTAATGGTGAACGGCGTTAGTCACAACAGATTGAAGGAGAGGTCCGATTTGTGCACAATATGGCATACTGGGCGGCCTTCGATAGGACCCTGCTGGAAGAGATTGCTCTTANGCGGCCTTCGATAGGACCCTGCTGGAAGAGATTGCTCTTATTGATAGCCAAAACGCAAATCTGAATGATCGAGTCAGTGAACTCACAAGGATCATTCAAGACACATGCGAAAAGAACTTAAAGAAAACCTCTCGAGGACTTCCTAACCTTTCTTGGTGGGATAAGGAATTGGAACAAGAGAGGAAAGAGTTAAGGAAAGACAGGAGGAAGCTATACCACCTTCGCGGAGAAGAAAGAGAGCAATTCTCGCGGAATTATAAAATGAAGAAGCAGGCATATTTCAGCAGGGTTCGCANCTTCGCGGAGAAGAAAGAGAGCAATTCTCGCGGAATTATAAAATGAAGAAGCAGGCATATTTCAGGTCCCAAGCGTTCTTTTTCTCTTTTAGTACCCTCCTGAAACATTGACGGGCCGGAAACGAAGATCCGTTTGGTACTGTGTACAAGTTAGCCTCTAACAAGACCAAGAGAGCAGTGCCACCACCATGCATGAAACTTAATGGGAAGTTGTTANCTCTCGAGGACTTCCTAACCTTTCTTGGTGGGATAAGGAATTGGAACAAGAGAGGAAAGAGTTAAGAAAAGACAGGAGGAAGCTACACCAGCTTCGCGGAGAAGAAAGAGAGCAATTCTCGCGGAATTATAAAATGAAGAAGCAGGCATATTTCAGCAGGGTTCGCAAGAAAAAGAGAAAATCATGGGAGGACTTTGTAACTCGGGCCGGAAACGAAGATCCGTTTGGTACTGTGTACAAGTTAGCCTCTAACAAGACCAAGAGAGCAGTGCCACCACCATGCATGAAACTTAATGGGAAGTTGTTAACAGATCAGAAGGATTCAATGGAGGTCCTGCTCCAGGCTCTCCTGATGACTCCATGGTGGAAGAGGGGGAGGAGCACACGGCAAAGAGACAGAGCATGGAAGTAATTCCAGAGGTGCAGGATGCACCAAGCTTCGAAATGGAAGAGCTGAAGCAGATCGTCTATAAAATGAAGAATGGGAAAGCACCAGGAATGGATGGCATAACAACAGAGATACTAAAAAGGTGCTATTCACGAGTAAAGAATGTTCTTCTAGATATCTATAATGACTGTCTCCAGGCCGGTGTGTTTCCCTCCCCTTGGAAATTGGGATGCCTAAGAATTTTGAAAAAGGAAAACAAGAGAGATATAGATGATCCTAAAGCGTACAGGCCGTGGACATTGCTCCCGGTACTTGGCAAAGTATATGAGAAGTTGATTAACAGACGTTTAATAATGGCCTTAGAAGCAGAATGCACATTAAACGAACACCAGTATGGCTTTAGAATAGGAACTGGCACTGACTCTGCGCTTCATGATGTAATGNTGCACATTAAACGAACACCAGTATGGCTTTAGAATAGGAACTGGCACTGACTCTGCGCTTCATGATGTAATGGAGAAGATCAGGAGTTCTTCTGCCAAATACATGATGGCAATATATCTGGACATATCTNACATTGCTCCCGGTACTTGGCAAAGTATATGAGAAGTTGATTAACAGACGTTTAATAATGGCCTTAGAAGCAGAAGGCACATTAAACGAACACCAGTATGGCTTTAGAATAGGAACTGGCACTAACTCTGCGCTTCATGATGTAATGGAGAAGATCAGGAGTTCTTCTGCCAAATACATGATGGCTATATATCTGGACATATCTGGAGCGTTCGATAGTGCCTGGTGGACGGAGGTGATGCATCAGTTAAAGATCAAGAATGGCCCAGCCAACCTGTACAGGGTGGTCCTGGACTTCTTCCGCGAAAGATGGAGTATTTACACATCCAGGACAGCACAAGTAAGGAAGGAACTCACGAAGGGATGGCCCCAGGGATCGGTCCTTGGACCTATCCTATGGAACGTCCTCTTCGATGGCTTCTTGGAGCTGGGTCTCCCTGCGGGGTGCACGGTATTCGGATATGTGGACGATGG
Source organism: Clitarchus hookeri (assembly GCA_002778355.1). Lineage (NCBI taxonomy): Eukaryota > Metazoa > Arthropoda > Insecta > Phasmatodea > Phasmatidae > Clitarchus > Clitarchus hookeri. The sequence continues at coordinate 373,381 of NQII01001697.1, forward strand.
ACTGATCCTAGTCTCTAGAAATGCAAGACGAGAGCTAGAGATAAAAGCAAGTTAGATAATGGCTAAAACCTGGAACTGGTCGAAAAGCGTGAAATTGGAATTCTCAATAGAGAAGACCATGCTAGTTAAAGGCAAATTGAAGCGAAACCCGACTGTGTACTTCGGGGGGAGCCCAGTTCAATACGTAAAGGAATATAGGTATCTCGGAGTCATCATGGATGAAAACATGAGCTTCTTGAAGCATATTGAATATGTGTC
>NQII01001697.1:373768-421136 GCA_002778355.1 Clitarchus hookeri
CCCCCAGGGATCGGTCCTTGGACCTATCCTATGGAACGTCCTCTTCGATGGCTTCTTGGAGCTGGGTCTCCCTGCGGGGTGCACGGTATTCGGATATGCGGACGATGGACTGATCCTGGTCTCTAGAAATGCAAGACGAGAGCTAGAGATAAAAGCAAGTTAGATAATGGCTAAAACCTGGAACTGGTCGAAAAGCGTGAAATTGGAATTCTCAATAGAGAAGACCATGCTAGTTAAAGGCAAATTGAAGCGAAACCCGACCGTGTACTTCGGGGGGAGCCCAGTTCAATACGTAAAGGAATATAGGTATCTCGGAGTCATCATGGATGAAAACATGAGCTTCTTGAAGCATATTGAATATGTGTCGCGGAAGGCAGTCATGGTGTTTCAAAAACTCAGGAGAATTGGCAATACCAACTGGGGCCTAAATTATGGCACTCTTAGAACCATATATAAGGCAGTGTTTGAAGCCATAATAACTTATGGCGCGGTGATGTGGCATCACCGGGCTGCGCTTTCGTGGCACAGAAGAAAGCTTATAAGTGCTCAGAGAGCGGCACTGCTGACCGTTACCGGTGCATACAAAACTGTGTCAAATGACTCGCTCCCAGTAATAGCGGGGGTCCTTCCAGTGGACTTACTCATAAAATACAGAGGACTCACGGCGGAGAGGGCTCGGGCCGGTGGGCTGTCTAAAGAATATAAGGAAACACTAATGGATGACATCTTGGAAGATTGGCAGAACACATGGACAAATTCTGAAAAAGGTCGGCAAACTTTCGAGTTATTGCCTGACATTAAAGCCAGGATGAGCTGTAAGTGGATCACTGTGAACCACTACAGCATGCAACTAACAACTGGACATGGTAACTTCAAAGCGAAGTTGAACAGCCTACGTCTCGTGCAATCTCCGCTGTGTGATGTATGTGGTGTGGATGACACAGTGCACCATGTACTTGATGACTGTCTCAAGACAGAGGATTTACGAGTTTGGCTTGAGGAACAAACTCGGGAAAAGGGCATTCACTGGAGATTAGAAGATGTAATGACCAATAAAGATCTCCATAAGATATGGAACGAATTCGCTACTCGAATTGGGAAACAACTAGAGGAATTCGACAAATGGTACCAGCAAATTTCTGATGACCCATAACGGGTAAATTGTGGAACCCGGATTGGTGAGGAGGACAGGTTTTTAAATGAGAAAATCGGTTAATTTACCGGTTACTGGTACCAAGAAAGTGAATGACCCATATGAATGGAAAGAATAAGTACAGCGCACTGTTTTACTCTTCGGAGTACAGTTACAGTGCGGGAGGTTTGGAGGGTGCGCTGGCCTTCGGGCCTTAAAAACCTGTCCATTGGTGTGTGTCATCGTGATGTGCAGTTTATCCCGTGTGCTGGGTTGTGCGTCATTCGCTCGTTCTCTTTACACACGTGTTAACTGTCTTGAAGGGCATGTCAGGAAACGAGTGGCACAGTAACAAGAATATACGAGCGCTAAACCCCTTAACATATTATGCCGATTATTTTTGTTCACGTTTGACATGTTGCGGAATAGGTGAAATCATGTCCATTTAGAAGTACGTATTTTCCCACGCAAATGCATTTTATTTTGCTGCACCTGAAAAGAAAAATTAATGTGTACGTTAAGTTGGTAGTCTATCCTGGAAATGCTTGAAGTCGTGGAACTCGTGTATCTCTACTTATGGGCAACCTTCACGCCATCAAGTTCGTGGAAAAACTTCCGATTATGGGTGAGGAGGTAGGAGTTCAGAAGGGGGAAGGGGTGGTTGATCCCTCCTGACTTTTCAACTAATATCACCATTAATATACTATGGCGGATCACAACTTCATTTCCCAATAAGTATTTATACACTGAGAAAAGGGTTTTGTTGAATCAGACAAAGTTTGTCTGGTGCAACGAAATAGTTTTTTGAATCTACGCAAAATNTCAACTAATATCACCATTAATATACAATGGCGGATCACAACTTCATTTCCCAATAAGTATTTATACACTGAGAAAATGGTTTTGTTGAATCAGACAAAGTTTGTCTGGTGCAACGAAATAGTTTTTTGAATCTACGCAAAGTAAACAGTTACGGTTAACATAAAACAATTTGAAGCCCAGCCGTGATTCTAACTTCAATGAGCAGTGTCCATGTGCCACGCCTTAGTGGCAGCAGCTAAAGTGACTACATATTACATCGGGATGTTTTTTAAAATAGATACGTTTCAAATACCAGACAACGTGAGCAAATAAATATTGCAAGTTTGACAGCGTTCCTTTTTGGTTTCTTGTTGAACTTGTTTTATTAGAAAGTTTATACCAATTTTAACCACCAACAAAATTCACTAACAAACACTGTAACTGCCTTAATTGTCACAAAAATACGAACAAACTTTCGAGCTGTATTTTTAAACGAAGACAATCAAATGAGTGGCCAAACAAAGGCATATATTTAGTTAAGTCAACCAGGTATCTTGCTGACAGTTTAATTTTTNACAATCAAATGAGTGGCCAAACAAAGGCATATATTTAGTTAAGTCAACCAGGTATCTTGCTGACAGTTTAATTTTTTTCCAACACAGAGGTACCGTTAATTCAAGCGTGTATTTGTTTAGATGAACCAATTTAATTTTGTTTGTTTTNTTTTTTTCCAACACAGAGGTACCGTTAATTCAAGCGTGTATTTGTTTAGATGAACCAATTTAATTTTGTTTGTTTTTAAAGTTTTATTTACTCAACAATACATTTTGTTGGGGCAGATAAATATATTTTTGTCATATACAAACAAATATTTTGTTGGCTGTTCTCTCAGTGTAACTTACTGTGAGCCACTTGCCTCTTTCTTTTTAAAGTATGCGTTATTTGCACGATATTACATGACAGAAAACAGGAACATTTCAGTTGTTACCTCCATCTCTGGGCAAGTTGCAAATACTGGTGGGTTTCAATAAGTCATGACGTACAAAATGTTCCTTCAGTATATTATGTCCACGCAAGAGTCTGTTGGTATATCGTCACCAAACTCTTGATCGTAAACATTTCTGTTAACCTGTGGTGAATGCAAAAGTGAACGTAAAACGTATTCCACAAGCTACGACGCACCCTGAAAATCACTTTCAATATCTTAAACCTGTTAGCTTCTGAGGATGTCGACGCTCCAAGAACTCGAAGGTAGCTTGCACCTGGTAACGAGTGTCTAGAAGACTCGTTACCCAACTACCAACTCCTCCCGTCAAATCGGCATACCGTCCAACTATACTCCATTCACTGTTACTTCCAACGTTTCTGAAGCCCTACTTCCACTGTATTCCTACGCCTCACGCATNCCAACTATACTCCATTCACTGTTACTTCCAACGTTTCTGAAGCCCTACTTCCACTGTATTCCTACGCCTCACGCATACAAAGCTTAACTGGATCTAGAATATTACACAGAAGGGACAATGCACCAAATTCGTGCGCACTCAGTGTAATAATATTTTGCACAAGAACTTTTTTTTTACTAGGTATTACCAACNCAATGCACCAAATTCGTGCGCACTCAGTGTAATAATATTTTGCACAAGAACTTTTTTTTTACTAGGTATTACCAACACACCTGTTCTCCGTGGATTTTATTTAGAGTAATTATAAGTTATGTATTATAATTTATACATAAAATATAAGTAAAAATTCTGTTTAACCACAAATAAGATACTTATATGACAACAAAAGTATAAAACGCTTGCGATATATAACGTACTTAGTAAACAACCTAATACGTAATATATGAAGTAATTTTTCAAAGGTTTGATTAAAAAAGCGTGATGAAACCGGGAATAGACTATACCATGTATTTTATCATATTCTCCGAATAAGAGGGTAGGTCTTTCCTCTGCCCTCTAGTTTACTGCATCTCCCGGGGCCGAGGTGGTGTAATGGCCAGACTACTCGCCTCTCACCAAGGTGAACCGGGTTCCATTCCTGTCGGGGTCACTTCCGGACTTTCGCCCATGGTAATCGTGCCGGACAAGACAGCTGGTCGACAGGTTTTCTCGGGGATCTCCCGTTTCCCCCACACTTTCATTCCGGCGCTGCTTCAAACTTACCTTACTTCACCATCGTCGGCTCGCAATATCCCGCTGTTAAGAGCCACTCAAATATCTTTACTCACTTAACAAAAAACTTACACAACCCCTGGTATATATGCGTAACGTCTCATATGCCAGATTTCAATTTAAATAATAAGACGTTAATATCAAATTTCGATACTTTTTACATGAAAGCATTGTATAGCTTGGCGGTGGGGAACTTTACATTTTTGATCTCGACTTCCCATTGGCTCACCAGAACGCCTTGAATGCGGCAAGTCGTTTCCACTGGCATTAACATTATGCATATAAGAGTCATCTGCGAGCTGCCTGCTGTCGCAGTTCTAAGCAACNAGTCGTTTCCACTGGCATTAACATTATGCATATAAGAGTCATCTGCGAGCTGCCTGCTGTCGCAGTTCTAAGCAAAAGAGCAAAAAGGCTTACATAAGCGTCGTGTGCGTCTCTTATCATGTAGACATACAGTCATTAAAACAACCACTTGCCAACAATATATTTTGTGAAAAACTAATGTTATTATACCATATGCACAGCTATCTGCTATTTATAGTTTAACAAATATTNACAATATATTTTGTGAAAAACTAATGTTATTATACCATATGCACAGCTATCTGCTATTTATAGTTTAACAAATATTAATTTAACATTTATTTTTGACTACTGAAACATTTATTTGAAATTGCTTTTACATTAAAATTGTGTACCTTAGAGAGATCCCAGTGATATGTCACACCGTGTATATAAGTAAGCAGTTAAAATTATCATATAAGTTATATAACTGCATTACACAGGCTTTAGTCAAATGCATAACACAACAAAACATTATTATTTTATCTAAATTAAAAATACAACACGCAATAGGAGAGAGCTAAGATCAACATGAATTAGGCTACAGAAATTTAGAGACGAGCCCTACTCTATACCTCTGAAAAAAGTTGTCTGTTCGTGTGCTCGGTCAAGAATTTCTAATTCTGATTCCGAGGTACGCTATTGAGGGTATGAATGGTGTTGCTATTATATGTAAGGTAACATAGTATCTGGGCTTACTTTGATTAAGTAGTGTGAACGGACTTCGTCCGTTGCCAATCGTAGTAAGTCAGGTTTAACAGATGTAGGACACCACAAACTGTTACTACTTCAGAGGAAGGCAAGAGAGAACCACGAAGGAACAGGTGCCTTAGCAGTAATTAAAATATTGATCACACGCAATAAATGGTCAGTTCATCCTATCCGTTCTTATTAAATTTCTTAGTTAAATTATTAATAAATGCAGCGAATTTGTACAAAATATTTTAGTTAAAGCGTGCTAAAATGAAACTGGTAATAGGGGCCGCATCACGGAACGTTTCGAGATTGGTAACGTTTAATTTTGAAAAACTGTTATTTGGCAAGAAAAAAAAAAGTTATCAAAATGTTTTAAAATTGTCCTGGAGCCAAGCATTTTTATATTTCTCTTAATAAATTTTTCTTAATTCTTCAATTTTTTTTGCTTTGTTACAACATGTATCCTACGTTGTCATGCAACGTTTTATTTTTCTGCTGTGTTCATTTATTTCCCGGTCTGTCTGTGTCTGCGATCCAATTACGTACTCCCTTTTTCTTTGCCGTATTTGTTTTATGATAACTGTTGTTTCAGATAGTATAATGCCCACTGAAATTATACTTTTACAATTAAATAATATTCGGGATAGTTGAAATAATCAAAACGCCAATATTCTTTTNTGCCCACTGAAATTATACTTTTACAATTAAATAATATTCGGGATAGTTGAAATAATCAAAACGCCAATATTCTTTTCTGCAAGCTAAGCCGTTTCTGCATGTACCTCAAATGCTTCCGCTGTTAAAAAATAACTTATTTAATTCACGGATGTCAAAACCTTCACGTATCATATGTTAAAATAGTTCAATTTGTTTTCCCCGTTTTTTTAATATACACGTTTAGTGTTCATGCTCCTGTTCATCCCGAACTCGACGATGAGAACTGAGCTCCTCAGAGACAGTTCTTCTTTTTATTGCCTCTGGCCCGACGGAGAGCTGGCAGGGTCAGCTTTANTGCCCACTGAAATTATACTTTTACAATTAAATAATATTCGGGATAGTTGAAATAATCAAAACGCCAATATTCTTTCCTGCAAGCTAAGCCGTTTCTGCATGTACCTCAAATGCTTCCGCTGTTAAAAAATAACTTATTTAATTCACGGATGTCAAAACCTTCACGTATCATATGTTAAAATAGTTCAATTTGTTTTCCCCGTTTTTTTAATATACACGTGAGAACGCGTTTAGTGTTCATGCTCCTGTTCATCCCGAGCTCGACGACGAGAACTGAGCTCCTCAGAGACAGTTCTTCTTTTTATTGCCTCTGGCCCGACGGAGAGCTGGCAGGGTCAGCTTTAACCCGCATGGTAGCCCCCTCCCCCCCTCGTCAACATCTCGCCTTAAACGACGCTGAATTGGCTCCTTTGTTCTTGTGTAAAGGACAAGCTCTGGATAAAATACCGCGGACGTCGAGGCCCGAGATGGAACTCGTATTGCTGGTATGCCGCAGCATTTAATATCGAGATTCGCGAGATAGCGAAGATGCGGAAAATTTCAAGTTCTCCGCCAGGAATTTCTGTGACAGGATTTCATGACGATATGTTTACAGGGCGGAGAAGAAGGCATTGTTTGAGATTCTCGTAGCTTCCTCTTCCAGATCGATTATTTGGCTATAATCTTCAAAGGCCCGCCTTCGTTATAATTAATGGAAAACTGCAAAAAATTTGTCATGCCAAATTTAATGGGGTAAATAAATATATAAAACAATTAGGGCTTCTCTTATACTCGAGTTACAAGTATCATCTCACAACCAATTTGATAATCTTCAACTACCAAATACGTGTCATATTTAAAGTCAATTAACCTGTTAGAGTACACTTAAAAGCGGAATAAGTATATTGAGTTAATCAATTGTCATTTATGATCAAGTGAATAAGTGGCAAACTTTAGTGACATGTGTTTTAAAATACCCCAATTCAGTACTTAAACGGCAAACATCACTGTTTCCTGTGCGACCGACTGCAGCCGTATACGAAGGCTATGCTAGTGTGTAACTGGTTCCCGTGGTTGCATGGAGAAAGGGCGGAGGAATACGATTTCCTTCCAGAACTACGTTTACAACGCAGCGTATTTGGTGCGATTAGTGTAAAGTGAGCAGGCTTTAAGATCTGAACGCTTTAAGCAGGTTTGTTTAGAATTTAAAAGACTCGGCGTCTCATCTGTAACAAAACCAAATTATTTATCGAATAAGTTAAAAGTATCCACTTGAAGTCATTACGATTCTTTCTAGAAGCAGATTGCATCCAAGCAAGGGAATAACTGGCTTGCTTTGGCAAGTCCCTGTAATTCCATCAATTATCTGCAGCACCACGCATAGATATATTTGAAGCCAACTCATCCATTTACTCTAAGAATTTATTCTCAAATTTACCATACCAGTGCATGCGCTTAGTGAGAAAGCGGGAATGGTAATGTTTTCCGCTATACATTTATTGTAGCGATCCTGCATTTACTCAGGAGACAGTCAAATGCGTAGGGAAGTTCCCAACTTTGTATAGTAGCAACCCTAAATATTTTTATATCTGCAGTTTCACGTGTTGTGTTATTAGCATACAGTGTATAGGTTAAAAACTTACATTACAGTTCAGGAAGTTTACCAGACAATTTGTTACAATGTTTATTAAAGTGAAACTATAGCCACTCCCTACCGAGCATTATTCCAGTTAACCAGATGGGCGAGCTCACTTCAAACATGCACAGCTATCGATTGTCGATAATTATGCCAGTAGGAGTAAATTAGGAAAACCTCGATCAATCACGCCCCAAGGGCAGGAATTCCATCCTTCTACGTGGCTGGTTTTTTTTTGGTCAGCCTCGCGTGTAATTGTGTTTGAAATTCCCCCTTTATGTCCAATTAACGAGTTAATATGTGGAATTTAAATACGAGAAAGATATTAACTGTCGTGAACTGTTGTTAACAAATCATTTTATGAGTCAAGGGACAAGAAAATTTAGCGGTACAATACACTCTATGGTCCTATGTACAGCTGAGCTCGGCTGTTCGTTGAATGGCTTTTTTCCAAATAAATGTAAGGTTTTAAACCCAAACCAGATATCACGGCGTCCGATTCTTGTATCCTTGTAATTTTTGGAATTGGATTAAAGGAGGCAAAGACTTTTCCAATAGACTGTGGTTCAGTTGCTCAACTAACTGAAATGTATGCGTAGGTAATTTTTTCTGAAGTCTTCGATAAAATACTTCCATATATTTTGTAAAATGTTTGCTTTCCTATATGTAACAAAAAAGCACCAAGAATAAAAACGCTGGGGTTAAGGGAAAAAAAAAAACATATTTGAACTTATATTTGTGACTTAGTGAAAGCGAAGTGCTGACAACATAATTGGCAATAAATTGGCATCATTATGAAATAAGCATGTCGGTTTCGCACCTCAATGAATGCGATACACATCCAAGCACTAGATATGTGCGAGTGTGTGTATTATGCATGTAACAGGTGTGTGTATATAGACACATAAACACTCATATTTATGATAACACTGGTAACAACGCAGAAGAAAATTCGGCCTGATATCTTGTTTGTACTCGTATCTTTCAAAACGGGTACATATGTAACATGACCTTGAATCGTGGATGGGCTACGTAAAAGTTCAGCAGGATTCACGATCGCATCCGAGATGTATACAGCTAGACTACCACACTAAGCTGCACCAAAATCCTGAACTTTGCCTGAATACATCATTACAGTTGTAATTAGAAAAAAAAAATTAAAGGCTTATTTAAATATAAAATTGGAATCGCTCTTAACTTTACTACCAAATTGCACATTAATTTCGTTGTTAAGGATGTCGGTTAAAGGTGAGCTTATTATTTAATATTTATGGTAAAAACCCAGTTTATTTGGAGTTTAACTACTTAAAACATCTTTCGGTTGCATATTATTTTAAATTAGTTATGGTCGAAGTCACAATTTTATTTCTCTTGTGATAGATGGATAGGGTAAACTGAAATCCTTACCGCAATAACACATTAAGGATTAATCATGTGCGATAAGCCTCTTTGATACATGCCTAAAACTTCCGTACGTTAGCTAATTTGGTATTTCATACTCATGAAAACGCGTTCAAAATATCCCACATAATTTGCAAAAATAAATTGACAAATATATAAAAATGAGAGTTTCGCCAATTGAGTATTAAAATTGAAGTCATTATGTTGTTCGTCATTTTTTCTGTTTAGTGTGGGTGATAGCGTTTCTTATATCTACACCACAGAATGTTAGTATTTATATTTGGACGTCTAATCATTCGAAAAATAACTATACAAAAGAAAAAAAAACGTTCTATGTAATTAAAATTATATTGCTTTAAACGTTCACACGTATACAGTTTTCATTTCTGTGTATTAAATAACAACATGACGTGCACACTAGTAACATAAATGTGTCCCTTGAATCCTATTCCTCGAGGGCTGTTATATAAGTGTTATTATTTGAAGACATGATAGACTATTATACTTCAAACACTCGTGAGTTTATAGGGCTCTTCTCATTTGGCAATAGTTGCCAGGCCCTGGGTGGCCTTGAACCAGTCGGAAATGATTAAAAAGCTTGCCCAACCACGTCCCACCTAGTCGAAAGGGAGTATGGGTCCTGACTTTTTCAGAAGCCAATAAACAAATGACACCGACCTGACTGCATAAAGGATGGCGCTGTCTTGTATGCAGCCAAATAATAAAGCGAATTTTGCAGGCGGTTTCTGTCTCAGAGAATTTGGTTGATCTGGGTGCGGCTTCCCGAAGAAATTAAAACCAAGTTTCACCACGAGGGAAGGGTTACGGAATTTCTTTCTGTGTCTCTTCCGCTCTCCGAGGGGCACGCTTGGATGGCCGTCAAGTGTTCCCAGCAGCAGCATCATCGACTGGAGTACAGATACTTGTGGAACAATGGGGCTCGGACGCCCCCCCCCCTCCTTTCCAGGATAGAGAAAGGGGGTGCTGGAGGAAGGAAAGGGCTAGCTACCCTCCAACCCTCCCCTCCTTTCTCAAAGTCACTGGTACTTGTTGCCCCCCTACGGCTCTGCCACGTGGCGATGTAAACAAACCCACCCGACGCCTGTGATTGGCCGCAGGGGGGTGCGGAGGGATGTGGTGCGAGGGTGAAGCCTGGTGAGTGAGTGAAGAGATTTGAGCAGATCTTAACATCGGGGGTCTTGACAGTCGATGAGGGTGAAACGAGGTGAGCATTGAGCAGCGCCGGAATGAAAGGGCAGGGGAAGCGGGAGATCCCCGAGGAAACCTGCTGACAAGCGGAATCGTCCAGCACGATTCCCACGAGTGAAAATCCTGGGGGCGATACCGCTGGGAATGTAACCCGGTTCGCCAAGGTGGTGGGATGAGTATTCTAACCACTTCACCACCGCGGCTCCTGTGAAGCCTAGTGTTGACAGGGAACTTGGCGTTGAGACGGTGCTTAAAGATGTGTCGAAGCGAAGTCTTCAAATGGAGAAGGAGCGAACCTTTATGCATGCGTCGACCTGACGCTTCAGCAATGTTGCATAGCGTTTTCAATACAAAGTTTTTTCCCACGAAATATTAAACTTGCGTCCGATGTACACACACTCCAGACGAGGCCTACGCTCTAAGCCCGAATCAGTTATATCAATCAGTGAAATATCTATCACTGAAAGTCAGTTTGTTAAGCTACTGCCGACCGGCAAATCAAGGAAATGAACTGGGAGCAAGTGACTTATGGCAGTGGAGTTCTCGACATTTAGTGGGAATCACAAATAAATCAGTGAAATTCAGTCATCGTATTAATTAGTTATCAGACACTTATTACCAGTCGCTCAATATTCAGTTTTTTTACTGATTGGGCTAAACTTTCATTGTTTCAGATTAAGAGTGTAATTAGTCCTTTCTAAGACGTCGCACATGTCAGAAAAAACAGTTTCAAAGCACTCCTGCATCTCTGAAAATATCTTCTTCAAAGCTCTGTATCTCATAATATACGAGTCACATTCATACACAAATACTCAAAGGCACTACACTGAACCTTCCTACAGTCTTTCCACCAATAAAACGACAGGGTCACCGCTTAAAATACAACACTGTGCGCCAGTTCAAAGTCTTGCGCTTAGTGGTGGTGATGAACTTAATGCACGTGACACTGTAGCCTCTATTGCTCCCACGGAGTTATTTCCCGCGTTTGAGGTTGAGAAGCGCAACAGAGATAAGGGCTACACTGCCACACGTACCAAGTGCGCCATCGACACTAAGTGCAATGCTCTGAATTGGCATGCCGTATTCACGTTCCTGCTGCAGTTGCTGTGGGACTTTAAGCGGTGATTCCATCCTTCTGCTGGTAAAAATTCTGTGATAAGGTTCAATGAAGGCCCCTTGAGAACTTCTGTATGTATATAAGGCTAATATTTTAAGATACAGTATTTTGAAAAGGCTGTATTAAGCAACGTTGGTAAGTGTCGAGATTTCGTTCCTAATACTCGAATATCAGCATACTAAACACACGTTTAGTTATTTTGTGAAGTGAAAAAAAAAAACATTTATTTCAAACTCAGAGCAACGTAGTTTAGGCTACAGGTACGCACGCGGGCTCCTTTACACATTTTTGCTTCTCTTATAAATTTCAATTTGGGGAAATATAATTCTAAACTAAAGGTTGCATAAAAGTTATGAATGAGAGTGTGTGTTTGTTTGTTTGTTTATTTGTCCTTATTTCACGTCGCAGCGGAGCAACGGATCGAAGTGGAATTTTTTCACAGAGATAGTTGGAGGGCCGGGAAGTGACATACGCTACTTTTTATCACGATAAAGTATCTCATTCCCTCGGGGAAATTCTTACTGGGAAATGATAAAGTACACAAACGGAATAACAATGCAACGTCGCAACCGAGCAACAGATCGACGTAATTTCTTGTACATAAATAGTTGGACGGCTGAAAGTTAATATTGGTTTATTTTTATAGCGAGGAAATATCTCAAGAAATTTACAAACGATAATAGTGAATCAAGTAGGAAACAATTTTGCCACCAGCGCGCTCTCTTGCAATACGCTGTTTAAATCGTTAAATATGAAACAATATCATGTAGTAAATAATTGTGTAGAATAAAAAGATCTAAAAAACTCTGCGTTAACACAGAAATACTTATGAGAATTTAATTTATTTAATTCACCGTGACGTTGAGTTTTATAATACATATAGAGTATTGAAGGTGAACACTGAGTAAATTTCAGCTTTATTAAAAAAAACTTAATAATAATTATATAGCCCACTTGAGCGGAGCTGCGGGCACAGCTTGTATACCTATATATATACAAATATATAATCAATACATAAAATTTTTGGCACAAATAAAAACAAAAATTTAATTTAAAATGAGTGCTGTATTACGTAATATACACTGAAGAGCTAAAAAAACTTGTACATCGGCCTAATATCGTGTTGCCCCCTCCCCCTTTCTCTCGAGCAAGCAGAAGTGCCGCAAAACGACGTGGCATGGACTCGACTAATGTCTGAAGGTATGAAGGAGGCAATTCACACCACGAATCCTGCAGGGCAGTCCACAAATCCAATCTCTGCCAATTTTAGAAAGGGTTTCACGTCTGTCACGTTTAATGATTCTCGTCAGTCGTCTTTTGTCCCGTTCTTTCAAGATCTTTTTCCGGCCACAGCGATGTCGAAGATTTGACGTTTTACCGGATTCCCGATATTCACGGTACACTCGTGAAATGGTCGTACGCGAACATCCAAATGCTATCGCTACCTCGGAGATGCTTTGTCCCATCTCTCGTGCGCCGACTATAACACCACGTTCAACCTCACTTTAATCTTGATAACCTGCCGTTGCAGCAGCAGTAACCGATCTAGCTGCCGACCACATCGCGTTACTCTGATTGGATCCATACCTCTGTCATTTGCATACGCATGCCTATGCCAGTTTTTTTTGGCTCTTCAGTGTAGGTAAATCACTGCGAAGACAACTCTTACACAGTGCATTTACATTATCATCGTATTTCGGCGAAAAATTTCTTCGAGTACCCTTTTACTCGCATTCTGGGGTTCTTTACTAAATTTATAAAAGGTAGTGGTGTACGTACTGCCCTGACTGTTCTGTGTGTCACGCCATGTCCCAGAATGTGGCCGGATGCTCTTCACTTGAACTTGAACTGTGAACTGTTCATCATGTCGCATACAGAAGAAAGTTTTGATGGAACACGGCAAATCCGCAAGTCATTGGCAGACAACCAACCAATAACGCAAGCCTGATGTGGTGTTGACCAACAGGACGGTTCTAAGCGAGGATAGAGACCAGTATAACATGACGTATCTACATTGGTGTACACGTACCGGGTGTTCGGAAACTCAGTACCCAATCTCCAGGCCTAGATTTTTGAACCAATCGTAATACAAAAAACGTTTTCACGTATATCTGGCAAAGTATTTTTATACCATTTAATTGTATTAACCTTTTCGGCGTTAAACGCCTGGAGAACAAGGCGATACGATCGTGAATGTAGGACAAGTTGCATAGGAGGTAGGCGCCCGACGCTACGCATGAAATAGCTTAGTGTCCCGCGCCCGTGACTTCTGCAACTCGTCACACACCCATCATTGCACAGCCTTGTTCTCCTGACGTTGTGGGCCACAACTATGAATACAATTTAACGATATAAAAATGCTTTCCAGGATATACATTCAAGCGGCTTTCGTATTACGATTCATCCAAACAAACTGGGTCCGGAGTTTGAGCTCTGAGTTTTCGAACATGGTGTACTAGCGACTCACCTCTGGTTTGTCTTCAGCGCTGGTAAAAGTGTGCTGACTTGAAAGTGTTTAAAGCCGCCAGAATCTCTCCACTTTGATGTATGGTCTGCACCCTCATTGGAACGAACCGTCATATTCAGGTGGTTCTATTGGAGCAGCGAAGGGGAGAAGGGGCGACACACTAAATATGCCCTACACTGAGAATAAAATTTGGTTTTATCAAACAACTTTAAGGGACCACGGTAGCGTGATAGTAAACACTAATCGCTTCCAATCTAGGCAAAACGGGCTCGATTCCCGGCGGGGTTGCTCCCGTATTTTCGCTCGTGGTGGATAGTGCCGGGCGATGACACTGGTAGGCGGGTTTTATCGGGGATCTCCCGTTCCTCCCGTCCTTGCATTCCAGCGCTGCTCCATACTCACCTCGCTTCACCATCATCGGACCTCAAGACGCCGATGATAAGAGCCGCTCAGATCTCTGCATTCCACTCTTCTCTTAAACAAACTTTGTTTGGTGCAAACAAATTAATTCTTTGTATAGGTACAACAAAATATTTTGTTGATGAAAACAAATGATTTTGTTGTTCTTACTTCGTTGCACCAAACAAATCTTTGTTTGTTTCTACGCACATTAATCAGTTTCGGTTAGTATAAATAAATTGAAAGCTTGATCGAGGTTCGAACCTAGATCATCTACGTCCGACCCCTACGCCTTAAGCTGCCTCAGCTAAAGTGACTTCTCATAAAATCAGGATTTAAAAAAAAAATACATTTAAAATACTGGACAACTTGAGCAAACAAATATCTCAAGTTTTTTAGCTTTACTCCGTTTCCTGTTGAATTTGTTTTATTGGGATGTTTATACCATTATTAAGCATAATAAGTGCACTAAGAAACATTAATACTATCCTAATTGTCACAAAAAAATACAAACAAACTCTCCAGCTGTATTTCCGAACAAAAGCAATATTACGAGTAGCCAATAAAATGTATACTGGTGATTCAGCAAATTATTTTGTTGTCAGTGTTATTTGTTTTGGCCGAACATGAAGGATTTGCTAATTCCAAGATGTATTTTGTTACATGAACAAAATTAATTTCTTTGTTTTCCAAGTTTTGTTTACCCAAAAAAATATTTTTTCGGGGTAACTACAGTAAATATATTTTTGGAAATTTACAAACACAAATAATTTGTTGGCCTGTCTCTCAGTTCAGAAAGGTGTTATTAAAACTATTTTTCACTCTAAAAACCGCAAGAACATAATTCTACCAAACGGTTTAAATTTGCAGCATGAATTAAGCGATTATAATTATTCGTCTAAATAATGTCATACGTAGCTATTTCACTCATCTTAACAAACTGTGTTGTATCATATTTGAGTTTCCGTTTTATTCATTATTTGCGCTTATATCAGCGAGTTTCAGTTTGTTTTCGGAGTCATAACAGGTTAATACGAGTGTTTATGTTGCACGTTAACGTGTGGGTACTTCGTGTAATATTTGATAGAACGATGGGTAAAATATGAAAACACAAATTTAAAATGCTGGGTGCTCTTACTTTTTCGTAAAAGGTACTATGTGATAAATCATAAACAACCTTTTCACATGTTTCTAAAACAGAAATACTGGCACAATAGTAGGTGCCGCCCTACAAAATAAGGCAGTTTTTTTAAATACGAAATGGCAAACAAGTCCAGAAGAAGGCAAAACCTGTGAAGTTTGGCAAACAAGCTTAAAGTTGGCACACTAGATAAATTATCAAGTCCAATAATTAGTAATATTGAAATGATCAAAAAGCGTTATTTTTTTTAATGACGTGGAGTGGTCGGTACTACGAGAGTACGATATTTCCCATCCCTCCTTCCGCACCTCCGTAGATTCAATTGCAAATAAGGACGACATTTTAACTTACAAGTATCGTATCTTTCCCCCTTACGTACTCTGTACACTACAAAGACACTTCATTTGCTGCAACACATGTTTTGCCGCAGTAAAAAAAAAATTGTCTTTAAATGTGAACAACTGCAAAATAGGTTTGCCAGAAGAAAAATGGTTGATCAGTCTATGTCTGCATATAGCAGTGGCAATGACAGACTCGGAATTTGGTCAAAATAATTAATCAGTATCCTTTGTGATAAATTCTGATACTGTATTTAGAATATTAAACCACTATATCGATTATCTAAGGAATTTATTAATTTTCAACATAGCATTTAGAACGTACCGTTAGATACTACGAGCTCTAATGAACGAATTGAACGTTTTAATATCACTTAACCATCTACTTTGATGTACAGAAACATTTACTTACTGTAAACAAATCAAGGTTAAGAAAAGGTTTTTTTTAAATTTGCTATAAAGGAAATTTATATAGCCGTAAAGTATATATAAAGAAAAAAATTTAATAAAAGTACACCTAAAATGTTTTTTATCTTCCCTTTGAATTGAGCCAGGATTTTGTTAGTGTAAATAAAATTTGGTTAGAAGGAATGATTTTCTGTGCTATTCAAAATGACTGGTACGTACATTGTAATTTTTTTTGTACTTTCACAAAAATATGCTTCGAAACTCAGTTGCCAAGAAAATTCTTTGTAGAACCACAGACAGTTCTTGTAAAATATGCAAAACATAGGATTGTATGACAGTTTATATTATTGAGAAGTGGACATAAAATTATTGGTTTTTAGTTCTAGAAAACAAATGTTGTGAAATAGTTACAGAGAATTGGGGAAAATAATATTTCAAAATATAAATAACAAAAAAAATTACACCTTGCCAGCACGGTGGTACTGTTTTTACAGTGTACCCGGGAGTGCACAGTGTAAACCATTTCTGTATTTCTACAAGGAATTCTTCAATAACTGGTTGCCAAAGAAATATTTGTAACACTACAAATAATGTAGACTAAATTTCTCAAAATGTTAGAGGGGAACGTCTGAAACTTATATTGAGTTCTAACTAGCAAGTCATGTATAGGCTGTTCACGGTAAACTGAGCTCTTTTGAAAACCCTGCTTGGGATCTACTTGTATGCACACTGTGTATTCTTACACCCTATTTAAGTTACCACTGCCATGAGCCTCATCTTGTTATTCATGCGTCGGTCAAATAAAACTGTGAAATTATTAGAAAAGTAAATACTTTACAAATATGATAGTTTTTACACTAATATGAATTAAAAATAAATAAAGCGAAATAAATAATTTATGTTGTCACAAAGTTTGCACCAAGACTTCCAATTCAACGTTAAGGCATGGAACTACTTTCCGGCCATCGTTACCAACTTTACTGGGCTCATGTCGCTCAGCGAGTCCGTTAAAATGTATGTAGGTGGAGAAGTGACTTTTTTCTTAGGTTGATTTCAAAATCTCTCACTTTAAAACCGAACAGCATTTAGATCTCCGAGTTTATTATAAGTAGGGGCAGTGATATTTCGCGAAAAGATTTCGAGACAATATACAGTTCAAAGCACTGTAGGGTCATCAAGCTTCTTTGATTGGCTAAAAAATGTTCTGGCCCGTGTTAACCGTTTGCGCACGAATCACGAAGGTTCACTGTCGGAGTTACTAAATCCTGAGTGGCTTGGTCAAAGACGGACAAAGCACCAGCAGCCAATGGAGGTATAACAACAGCTGAGGTGTGTATATAGTATTGAAGTCTACTGTGTGCTTTGATTTTTACGCGAAAAGTCTCTGGCCCTAATTATAAGTATTGACCTATATAAAGAATTTTTGTATGTTTTTTTTTAAATGTGTTTTAAATATGCACTTATATATCTGTAGAATTACTAGAGAATCTTTGACAACTAGTTTCCATAGAATTTATAGTAACGAGTAGAGAGATGTGTTAGTGTGCACCTGGCAACCGTACGAGCGGGTTGTTGGTGACGGAGCCGCGGAGTGTGTGGTGTCCGGGAAGGGCTGTTAGCAGCAGGGGTGGCTCGGAATCCGAGTGATCTGATTGGACGTGACCCAGATCCAGCGAGCACCACCGCGGATGCACTTAGCAGCGCCCAGCTTCCACGAGCTGCAACATAGACGAGGGTCGCCACGCGGCAAGGGCCGTCGAGACGAGGGCAGGGCGGCGTTCTGTTATGAAGAGATGAGGCCTTAGCTGGACGTCCTGCCTGATCAAACCTTCAAACATTGAACCAGGGCACGAGCGTGATTGCAGTAACACCTTGCGAAAGAAACTTGCAGAAACCTCCTCTACAGGCCATTAAACGGGGCCGAAAATATGAAACAACGCGCCCTATATAGGCCAGCGTAACAACGGGAGCGGGGTCTTTTGTCGTCGGGCCACCGGAACGAGAATACCACTGAAGATGGGTGTGTCCGGCCGTCGTTAACCGCCTCCTAGAAGCAGCCTCCAGCAACATGAACAAGGTGGATACTTTCCAATTATATTGTAATAGTAGTGGCGTGAGGTAATAATAGTTGATACAATTATTTTGCATCTTCGTGTTCCATTTAAGCTCCCCCGATCAATATTCACGTAAATAGTTATTGTATAATCCTATTTTCAATAAACCCCATCTTATACTGTTGTGCTCCAACTAATCATGATTTATTATTTAGCTACGCCCATAACCCCTTTCAGGTATGAATTGTCTTAAAAGTAAAATTACAACAGTTCGCAGAGCTGCAGCCACCCGCACACTTAAGGCGGCCGCCCATTTAAAGGAATTTTACACGTCTGAGGCCTGAAAGCGCGGGAGCGACTAAGATACGCGCAAAGCATTGAACTGGCGTGCATACTCTACGAAGACCATACAATTTTGTGACGTAATAATAAAAATAACGTTTTGATGCTTGTCCATATTCATATTTTTCTTTTTTTCTTTTTTTCACCTATTTTAATGTTTTCTACCGGAATGTTCATAACTGAAAATGACTGTGAAAACACCCGTTTCGAGCAATTTTCACTATCACAAAAACATGCTTTAGAGAGGAATGGAGGAACTGAGAAACGTATACAGACGCGTAACGTTTCTTAAATACTATTCGTAAGGAGACCTCACTCAGACACGTTGGACGGTTTTTTAATCAAAGGTTTTCTGCTGGAGCTCTGCACACCTCTCGGCGGCTTGCCTAGGCGGCGGCCTAAAGAGTCGGCTTCACCTATTTTGCAGAAACTCTTCGTGCTCATGTCATAATTTTAGTTCCGGAATTATTATTAAAATTTTTTTATTATAAAAAGTTTTCAATTTACTGCTTGTTTAATACTTTTGCATCCAATCTGCACCGAGTGAGTTATTTCCTGCTTGCAAAAAAGNGTTTTCAATTTACTGCTTGTTTAATACTTTTGCATCCAATCTGCACCGAGTGAGTTATTTCCTGCTTGCAAAAAAGCAGGAACTTATTGATGGAATATAAAATATTTTCACCACTTTCACAACTAGCAGGTAACACGCAATTGAAATTACGCACAAAAATATTTAAAAACTCGTGAAACGTAAATATTCTATAATCGCACAGTATCAGTAATTACTATGAATCCGAAATATGACGCGAAAACAAAGAACTTCTGCAAAAAGTGGAAGCCGACTCCAAACACGAGTATGTACCGACCCATTTTCTGTGGGATCTTTGTTTGCGCAGAAACGCGTTTCTCGGTAAATAAATTTATATAAACTTCGCGTTAGAAAAAGGTAACGAAAAAACACTTATTTATGTCCCTATCCTTTTACTTCTATCATACGATGTGTACTTATGGAGAAAAGAAAGGTGACAATGGTCAAGTATCGCATTTGTAATGCTCGCCCATGCAGTTTCCCTAGGCGGTGAGAGAAAAGTACGATTATTCAAGCGCTGTTTTATCTGTGGGCTTTCAGCGTGCAATAAAGTCCCTCTGTTACAGATTTAATTTGCACGGTTAGAACTTCACATNGTTTTATCTGTGGGCTTTCAGCGTGCAATAAAGTCCCTCTGTTACAGATTTAATTTGCACGGTTAGAACTTCACATCGGAAACACTGCACGCCTTGCGCGTAGAGGCGATGTAGAGGCGATGAAGCATTAGGAGTGCGTGTTAATGTCGCCCGTATCGCTCCCTCGCTTCTTGACCTTGAACGTGCAGGCTACTAAGTCCTCTAAAGTGTCCCACCTGCCTGCATAATTTGTCTTCTTTTTTTGGTCGAGAAGCGCGGGAACTATAAGGGTCAGACTGGTACGCGCTACAAGAGCGCCATCGCCGCTACGCGCAGGGCTCTGAACTAGAGCGCAGTGTTCTCGTGGTGATGCGTGTACTTATGAGTCTTTCAGCGGTAACAATATGAAATAAACAGCGGGAAATCAGTGACAAGGTTCTATACAAGGTCCTTGACTATCGTATCTGACGCGTATATTTTGAGATAGAGTGCTTTGGAAAAGCCGTTTTCTAGTTATGATTGAGTGCTCTAAAATGGTGTTTCTAATGCGCGTGACGTTTTGAAAGCACTCAACAGGCCTCGTCTGAAGAAGTGTTCTTTTCATACATGACAACATTTGACGCACGTGTATTAGTTTCGCAAAAATCCGTTTTGTGGTTACCAAACTTTTTGTTGCTGGCCACAACTTGTTTTGTCAATATAGACAATATAATAGAGTTTGTGATACTTACAATTGTTTGGTCATTTCAGTATTTAGCGGTAAACCAGTTGCCAATAAATGCAGTGTGTTTGTTGGCATTAATGTGCTTGTTAGTCGCAGCGAAATTATTACGATTCTGGCTGCAATACTGATTAGCGAGTATCACAAAGGTGCTTTGCGGATTGCGGACTTTGGTAGGTAGGCACTGTGTTACTGCAGCCGAAGATTCACTGTATGTGCGTCACAAACTGTGGGTCCTGGGCAGTTACAAAAGGGCACTATATATTTATATTTGGCGCGTTTGGGCAGCGTCTCCAAACTTTACTCTACAGTTAAACTTTTCTCTTAGGCTATCCCCAAAATACTTTTGAGTAAATGCTTTACTCGCTCTTGGCAGCGTCCCAAAACGGCAGAGTAATAACTCCGAGCATGTTTCCAGAGTAAGACTCTTACACGTGCTATCTAAGCGAGTAACGAAGGGTAAATTAAAAACGGCTGGATTTTAGTATAATAAAACAAACAGAAAGGAAATTTTGACACAAGGGAAAATTATAAATGACGAGTGATAAAATTCGTTTTCTTATTTAAATGTTATCTTATAAAAATGTTACATATTATGAGGTAATATTAATGATTATTTATGGCTAGTAAAGCTGTCTATGCATATGATTACGTTTTTGGAAAAAACACAATTTTGGGAAAGCGATAAATATATTATGGAGTTTTTTACTGGTTACATAATTAGTACATATTTGTAAACAAAGCATGCTATTAACACCATGCTCGTTCCAAAACCGTATTTACTCTTTCTTTCCTCAGCTGTTTCTCTCTGGTACTTTTCTGTACTCCCGGAGTAGCGTTTTGGAACGGCGCCTTTGGGGTAAATGTTGAATTTCCCCCCCCCCTCCAAATGAGAGGGCTCTTACCATAAGGCTTTTCTTTTAATAGTTGTGTTTCCTCTTAACGACAAGGAAAGATACTCTAAGACAAAGTAGCGACGGAATCCACGTGGGTAAAACGGTAGAACCCCGAGAAAACAACCGGCCAATGACAACGTCCACCACGTTTCTACTCGCAAATTTCCGACCGTAACCCCACCCCACCTGGAATGGAACCCGGAACTTCATGCTGGGGAGAGTGGCGCGCTATGCGCTTGATGTACTGCAGCTCCAAAAAAAAAACCTATAATATCACGGGATATCAAATCCACGACGCCTTTTCTGGTCTCGACCTTAAAAAAATGTTTTCTCATCTCCACCTTATAAAATCTGTTTCACGAGTAAGCTCGAGATCTCCGCCTTGTTTGCTCAGCTCTGTCGTGGAGCAGTTGGAGCGGGGGGGTTGTTAGAAATTTTATGCGCGACTCTGCAAACTCGCTATTTCCGCCCCGCCGGGTGTATTTCCGTCTACCGGTGGGGGCACGCCTGGGTGTTTACCCGAGTTCGAGGGCTGGCATCACTACCAGTCAAAAGTTATTTACACCACCTCCATCCCTCATCCACGTTTTTAACCCCCTTTCGTCCCCCCAACGGAATCGTGAACGTTTACCTGATGTTTTTCGCATCCCTTGCGGTCCAATGTAGGCGGGGTGTTCGTGTTTGTTGTCTCTCGCTCCCTCCCTCCAGACGATATATTTTTCAAGTGAACAAATCACACAGCAGTGCAAACATTCCCTTCCGAACAGGAAACGGCTCATAAAGCCAGAGCCTATATAACTTTATAGCTATAGAATTCTGATCCGAATCTGAAACCATTAAGCAGAAACTTATTTTATAACCATTTCTTACAGTCGTATCTGTAGGCCAGTGTATATTACGAGTGGTTTTGGTTTATGCCTATAACGTTTTAGGAAATTCTTGAAATTTACTAGTTTTTTTTTTAACTTTATTAAAATACTCAAATACATTGGCAATTATCAAACAATTATTCTAAAGTTTAATTTTTATTTAAATTTTATAAAAAAATTCTTATTGAAATTATTTAATATTGAAAAAATTACTACTTTTTGTGAACACACAACTGTCGTGGCTTTGTTTTACGGTGAGGATACTTCAAATTTCAAATTTAAGTTAACTTAAGAGTTTTCGAAGTATTAAGAGTATAGCTATGAATAATACCGTATTATTTCGTTTACTAGATAGATAATAAGACTTACTTTAGCCTAGTTGTTCTTAGTATGGAATATATAATCACGTAAAATTCATACAAGGAAGAAAATATAACAATATATGTTTAAATTTCATTAATTTAACCAGTTGAGAATGCATAAAGACCGGCTCAGTAGGCTGTTCGTCCTAGGTACTAAATAAATGGTAGTTATTCACTTATTTATAAAAATCTGCCCAACTTTAACTTTGACACGGATTTTGGCGTATTTTCCTTTGTGTGTTCCGTAAATTTCGTTATTTTCCTACAGCCACATTGTTATTATCTTAATTTTCGATGCTCGGATACCTTATAAATTATATGTGCTAAGTCAAAGGTATAATAATGTGGTCATGCAGTCACCGTCTATTAGTTGACAATCCAAAAATTCCTTTACGACGCATTGAAAATAAAACATATTAATAAAAATATAGACGAAACTTTTGTTGTTGATGATTAAATAATGAGCGGAAATATGAAGACTAGGTGCACTCTAAAATCGAACAATTAAAACTGCTCCAAATCAGCGAATTTCAATGCAGAACTGCTTAAAGTGCTACTCTTGAATCAGTAAAATTCTACTGATAGTTTCATTTGCTGGTATTCACTGACTAAACAGCGGTTTGTATTTATTTGTGGTGAGTTGCACTGTCATGGCAGTAAGACCTCAGTGTATTTCACTGATTCACCAGTAGATAACAAACAGCCCATTAACTAAAGATTTAGTAATATTATTACTGTGATTAATATCACTGATTCAGTTTTAAGGGGTACGAAACCGCTTAACTTTTATGAACTGGATAGTTATACAAGTCATGTCTGCTTCCTACACACCGGCGCTTGGTTTCGCAGTATCACTGTTGCCACGTTCTTCAAGGATGAGTTTTTTTTCAGCCTTCCAGATCCGACTCGCGCAGTTTATTCGCAACGGAACATAAAAGGCAGATTTAAGGTTAGAAACTCCCGCGGCGCATGCCAAGTGTAGAACATAATGAGGTTGCGCTGCACTAATGCCCATTGTCGAGCATAATGAGGTAGCGCTGCACTAATGGCTAGTTTAGAACATAATAAGGTAGCGCTGCACTAATGTTGGTGAAAGGAAAAATGGTCTTCAAATAATTTCACATCTTTTCGTGGGAATTTTTGTAGATGCAAAACTAAGTTTCTAAAACAAACACACAGATTTTAGATTTCGGCAACGTCTGGGCTATTTATATTTCCATATGCTGTCATTAAATTTGAAAAAGGTTCTTAATTAATGTTATTAAACGTATTAAAGTGAGGAAAGGTTTGTTTCAGTATATGAAATATAATTGTTTGTGTGGTGTTTGTAACAGCTAAACGATACTATGTTCATACAAACAAGCCTGAGTTCTTCCAAATGAATTAAATATGTTCACAAAGCAAAATAATTTATTTGAAACAATTTTGTTTGTGCCGAAGTAATATTTCATTTCTGAGGTACGTAAAACCANTTGAAGATGTAAGGGGGACGCTGAGAAAACAACCAATAAAGAATTTGTTTGTATCGTGCAAAAAATAAATTTAGTTGGTCTAACAAAATATTTTTGTGAGGAAAAAAAAACTTCAAAAGCAACAAAATTAATTTTTTTCATGCAACAAAATACACGCCTAAATTTACAAAATCTCTGTGTTTGGCCAAAATAAGTTAGACTGTCAGGAAAATATTTATTTCAATCAACTGTACTTTGTTGGCCACTTATTTGAGTGCCCTTTTTAGAAAATACAACTCCAGAGTTTTTTTTTGTCACAATTAAGATAGTAACACTACAGTTGTTGTAGCTTATTAATCGTATAAACGTGCTAAAGTCTATTCATGGTTTCTTCACACTTTTTTAATCAAACCATTGAAAAACTACCCCATGTCTGACGTGTTTAGTTATTTCCTAAACATGTCATTGATCACAAGCGTTTTATAACTCTGTTAACATAACAGTATCTCTTTTTCCACTAAAACTGCTGTTTAACTATATTTTCTTTATAATTATATTATAAAGTAAATATTATTTATACTTTCTTTTGTCACTGAAAACACGTGTGTTGGTAGCGCCTGGTAAGAAATAGTTCTCATGCAAAATATTATTACAACTTAGTGCGCACGAATTCGGTGCGTTGTCGTTTGGTGTAATTTTCTAGACTTAGTAAAGCT
The DNA here is from genome assembly GCA_002778355.1 of Clitarchus hookeri. Classification (NCBI taxonomy): domain Eukaryota; kingdom Metazoa; phylum Arthropoda; class Insecta; order Phasmatodea; family Phasmatidae; genus Clitarchus; species Clitarchus hookeri. The sequence goes on from NQII01001697.1 coordinate 398,601, forward strand.
TAGTTTGCACGAGGCGGAGGAATATCCTGGAAGTAGAACTTTAGCAGGGCTTCAGAAAAGTGTGAAGTAACCATGAATGGATTATAGTAAAACAAGTTGAAAAGGAAACTTAAAAGTAAGGCTGCAAAACTTGAAAAAATTATTTGATCNTGGATTATAGTAAAACAAGTTGAAAAGGAAACTTAAAAGTAAGGCTGCAAAACTTGAAAAAATTATTTGATCTTGTTGCCTTAGTATTATAAAACGTGTATTTAAAAACACTCCAATTTGATCAGTAATCACATTAGCTGAGACTTATAGAGTATACTGCTCGTGCGCAAATGATCTTGGTTCGCATCTCGCATATTGACCAAAGCAGATTAATGTACCAAATAAGAACAACAAAATAATTGGGTTTCATAAATAATGGATGCCATTTTCCCTATTAAAAAATTTTATTTGGTTAGACCAAACAAACTTTATTTGATTTAACAAAACCTTTTTCTCGGTGTTTTGCCTTTTTGCGTAGAAAGGACACAATTAGTNTCGGTGTTTCGCCTTTTTGCGTAGCAAGGACACAATTACTTAGCATCACAACCTCCGTTCCCCGTTTCGTATATTCCATGTAATAATGAAGTGAATAACTACACCAGAACATTATCTTGAATAAGGCTATCGTATGGTGGTAGAACAGTACTCTTTTCATTAATTTATACCTTAAAATTACATATTTAAGTGTCGTTCTAACACATCATGTACTGCCTCATTTGGCCAAAATCACCCTGCAAATTTTTCCACGAATGGTATTTTCAAAGGTCAGCTGGAAGGAGTTAAATCAAGGAATTAAATGAAAACAAAGTAATAAATATTTTCGTCACACGCATGTATGCACCTGTAGACATAAATGTATACATTATGTGCTGTATAGATATTCTGGTTATTTTGTTGGACAGAAAAACCTGAAGTTAATCAAAATATTTATTTGTGTCTGATTTTTTGTGACTTACTAAAGATGATTTTGTACGACAGGCCAGATATCTCGGTTAGAGCAGGCTAATAACTATGTATATTTCTGGCAATGAATGTTTCGCGTGATCCGTTTTCTGACCTTAATGTGTTGACATGGTTGTGATTACGTGGCTACCCGTAACGATGTATGATTGATCCGTATGCTTTATAACTTCACCTCACGTGGCATTGTCCTGCTTCGCTTCGCTGAAAGCCCTGTTACAACTTCCTTTCACGCAGTTTTGGAAAGAGTGTGTGCGGCACTACTGAAACTGAGAGAAATGTACTTAATGGACACGGCCACAGTTATACACGTTGTATTCGTTATCCGAGCGCCTTTCTCCTTAAAAACCGAGCGAAGTGACGCCATAGAATATTCCAGCGCACAGAAGCGGAATTTTGGCGCGTATCGTGATCTCCAGCCACATGTGCCAGCAACATGGCCTCACTGGCCAGCAAAATGGCGGAACGCCGTTGGGCAATAAACGCGTGCGATTACTTGATGCACGACACCTTTACCTACTGGGAATAATTCTTAGTGTTTGTGTGTGAGAGAGAGAGAGAGAGAGAGAGAGAGAGAGAGTTGTAGCTATTCGGTAGAGACCGGAGAAAATCGCGAGTTCAATGACCTGCTGGCTAGACTGTACAGTCTTATGTACAAATATTCCGACATCAACTGCACGTTGGTTGCTTGCTATCACTGTGGAAGGCGACGATTATACGAGCATTCTCCAGGAAGTGTCAAATACGGCGTGGGCCAATGGACTAAGTTATATAAACGCATGTGTTTTGAATTAGAGTTTGCCCTAAAATGAATCCGCAAATTCTTCAGGCCTCTACTAATATGTCATGAAACCCGCTTCCAGAACCTCGCAAGGGCCAAACGGCTAATGATCTTGAAAAAAAAAATGGTTTTAAGAAACATCTACACTGTTAAAATATGGACAGTGCACTGATGGGTTGTAGGTACAGTCTAAATATAGTTACAAGCACAGATATTAGTACAAAAAAGACTGTCGTTGTATTACTCTGAATGTATTTAATACTGTACATAAGGTTGTTACAGAAGACCACTCTGTTCCTCCCACAATACAGACAGTGCATCCTAACAGAACAACTTCTACAATATTTGGAATGTTCCCACAACAATTCAAATTGTAATAACCGAAGAGTATGTTCCGTCGCTGATAGTGAACAGTTCTGTAATCGGGTTTGATGGTAGCAGCAAGAGAATATTCTGTTAGTTTATTACAATCCTGGTTATTGAGGGAACAATGCGAATATTACTTGAGTTGTCCCGTTGGACGTGCTGCATGTTTCTTGTAATACAACGCAATGTTCTGCTGCGGCAACTGTATGTACAGTACAGTAACAAATACAATCACAGACAGGAATACAAAAAACAGTTATGTTGATATTACTATCCATGCTAACAATATTTCGAGTGAGTGAGTGAAGCGATTTACGTGTCTCTTAACATCGAGGTCTTGAGAGCCGAGGAGAGTGAAGTGAGGTATTGAGCAACGCCGGAACTAAAGGGCGGGGGGAAACGGGAAATCTCCGAGAAAAACCAGCCGACCAGTGGCATCGTCCGGAACGATTCCCACGTGCGAAAATACGGGAGTGACCCCACCATGAATCGAACCCGGCTCGACTATACGGGAGGCAAGTAGTCTAACCACTACACAACCGCGAACCCGTAACAATATTTGGAGGGTATCAACAACCAATCAGATGTCTGTCCCTATATTAATAGTCTAGATGGTTCCCACAAACATATAATTTTTTCTCAGTGGAGATATCACCACTTCAAATTACCCACCTCGCCGATTAGTTTCTGTACAGGCCTACTTACTTATTCTGTAATGACACTATGTTAATGTTCTACTCTCATTTAGGACGGCTTGATTTAATTCCTTGGCTGGGCGTCCTCACTAAAAAACATTTTTTTCGTCATTCCAGTAGTGAAAATTACAAAATTATATTTGTGGTCACCAATAAATTCAGCGTGTTTGTAAGCAATTTTTATGTTCGTTAGTCGCAGTGAAAATGTTACGACGATAGCAGTAATACTGGTTAGTGTGATTCACAAAAGTTTTTTGCGAGTTTTGGGCTTTTGTAGGTAGGTATGGTCTAACGACAATTAAACACCAAATTCAGAGTAGTCATGAGTGGGATTCAAATATCGGACCTTTCAACTGCGCAGAATATAACAGGTGTAGTTTCGCAGCCGCAGTAAAATGTTACTGTGGATGACATGAATGCTGTCGTTGCCAACTAAATATTTCGTGGCAGCCTATAAACGTCTTTTTAATAAACAAATGTGTCAGTGAGTACTAAATTGCTGTCGTGTTAGTCAATCTACGAGTTATTGGGCACCGCAATCTGTTTTTACCAACAACAAAACTTCGCCTTGGAAAGCACCAACGAAACAGTTTTTGTAGCAACTAATAATTTTTTTTTTTTTCAGTGCTGATTTCGGTAATTTTATTTGAATTTCCAAAATGATTCTAGGCGAATGGCTGGAAAGAGAACATGAGAGTGTAGAAGCAAAACCGACTTTTAATCCANTGGATTATAGTAAAACAAGTTGAAAAGGAAACTTAAAAGTAAGGCTGCAAAACTTGAAAAAATTATTTGATCTTGGTGCCTTAGTATTATAAAACGTGTATTTAAAAACGTTCCAATTTGATCAGTAATCACATCAGCTGAGACTTATAGAGTATACTGCTCGTGCGCAAATGATCTTGGTTCGCATCTCGCATATTGACCAAAGCAGATTAATGTACCAAATAAGAACAACAAAATAATTGGGTTTCATAAATAATGGATGCCATTTTCCCTATTGAAACATTTTATTTGGTTAGACCAAACAAACTTTATTTGATTTAACAAAACCTTTTTCTCGGTGTTTCGCCTTTTTGCGTAGCAAGGACACAATTACTNCGGTGTTTTGCCTTTTTGCGTAGAAAGGACACAATTAGTTAGCATCACAACCTCCGTTCCCCGTTTCGTATATTCCATGTAATAATGAAGTGAATAACTACACCAGAACATTATCTTGAATAAGGCTATCGTATGGTGGTAGAACAGTACTCTTTTCATTAATTTATACCTTAAAATTACATATTTAAGTGTCGTTCTAACACATTATGTACTGCCTCATTTGGCCAAAATCACCCTGCAAATTTTTCCACGAATGGTATTTTCAAAGGTCAGCTGGAAGGAGTTAAATCAAGGAATTAAATGAAAACAAAGTAATAAATATTTTCGTCACACGCATGTATGCACCTGTAGACATAAATGTATACATTATGTGCTGTATAGATATTCTGGTTATTTTGTTGGACAGAAAAACCTGAAGTTAATCAAAATATTTATTTGTGTCTGATTTTTTGTGACTTACTAAAGATGATTTTGTACGACAGGCCAGATATCTCGGTTAGAGCAGGCTAATAACTATGTATATTTCTGGCAATGAATGTTTCGCGTGATCCGTTTTCTGACCTTAATGTGTTGACATGGTTGTGATTACGTGGCTACCCGTAACGATGTATGATTGATCCGTATGCTTTATAACTTCACCTCACGTGGCATTGTCCTGCTTCGCTTCGCTGAAAGCCCTGTTACAACTTCCTTTCACGCAGTTTTGGAAAGAGTGTGTGCGGCATTACTGAAACTGAGAGAAATGTACTTAATGGACACGGCCACAGTTATACACGTTGTATTCGTTATCCGAGCGCCTTTCTCCTTAAAAACCGAGCGAAGTGACGCCATAGAATATTCCAGCGCACAGAAGCGGAATTTTGGCGCGTATCGTGATCTCCAGCCACATGTGCCAGCAACATGGCCTCACTGGCCAGCAAAATGGCGGAACGCCGTTGGGCAATAAACGCGTGCGATTACTTGATGCACGACACCTTTACCTACTGGGAATAATTCTTAGTGTTTGTGTGTGAGAGAGAGAGAGAGAGAGAGAGAGAGAGAGAGTTGTAGCTATTCGGTAGAGACCGGAGAAAATCGCGAGTTCAATGACCTGCTGGCTAGACTGTACAGTCTTATGTACAAATATTCCGACATCAACTGCACGTTGGTTGCTTGCTATCACTGTGGAAGGCGACGATTAGACGAGCATTCTCCAGGAAGTGTCAAATACGGCGTGGGCCAATGGACTTAGTTATATAAACGCATGTGTTTTGAATTAGAGTATGCCCTAAAATGAATCCGCAAATTCTTCAGGCCTCTACTAATATGTCATGAAACCCGCTTCCAGAACCTCGCAAGGGCCAAACGGCTAATGATCTTGAAAAAAAAAATGGTTTTAAGAAACATCTACACTGTTAAAATATGGACAGTGCACTGATGGGTTGTAGGTACAGTCTAAATATAGTTACAAGCACAGATATTAGTACAAAAAAGACTGTCGTTGTATTACTCTGAATGTATTTAATACTGTACATAAGGTTGTTACAGAAGACCACTCTGTTCCTCCCACAATACAGACAGTGCATCCTAACAGAACAACTTCTACAATATTTGGAATGTTCCCACAACAATTCAAATTGTAATAACCGAAGAGTATGTTCCGTCGCTGATAGTGAACAGTTCTGTAATCGGGTTTGATGGTAGCAGCAAGAGAATATTCTGTTAGTTTATTACAATCCTGGTTATTGAGGGAACAATGCGAATATTACTTGAGTTGTCCCGTTGGACGTGCTGCATGTTTCTTGTAATACAACGCAATGTTCTGCTGCGGCAACTATATGTACAGTACAGTAACAAATACAATAACAGACAGGAATACAAAAAACAGTTATGTTGATATTACTATCCATGCTAACAATATTTCGAGTGAGTGAGTGAAGCGATTTACGTGTCTCTTAACATCGAGGTCTTGAGAGCCGAGGAGGGTGAAGTGAGGTATTGAGAAACGCCGGAACTAAAGGGCGGGGGGAAACGGGAAATCTCCGAGAAAAACCAGCCGACCAGTGGCATCGTCTGGAACGATTCCCACGTGCGAAAATACGGGAGTGACCCCACCGTGAATCGAACCCAGCTCGACTATACGGGAGGCAAGTAGTATAACCACTACACAACCGCGAGCCCGTAACAATATTTGGAGGGTATCAACAACCAATCAGATGTCTGTCCCTATATTAATAGTCAAGATGGTTCCCACAAACATATAACTTTTTCTCAGTGGGGATATCACCACTTCAAATGACCCACCACGCCGATTCGTTTCTGTACAGGCCTACTTACTTATTCTGTAATGACACTATGTTAATGTTCTACTCTCATTTAGGACGGCCTGATTTTAATTCCTTGGCTGGGCGCCCTCACTAAAAAACATTTTTTTCGTCATTCCAGTAGTGAAAATTACAAAATTATATTTGTGGTCACCAATAAATTCAGCGTGTTTGTAAGCAATTTTTATGTTCGTTAGTCGCAGTGAAAATGTTACGACGATAGCAGTAATACTGGTTAGTGTGATTCACAAAAGTTTTTTGCGAGTTTTGGGCTTTTGTAGGTAGGTATGGTCTAACGACAATTAAACACCAAATTCAGAGTAGTCATGAGTGGGATTCAAATATCGGACCTTTGAACTGTGCAGAATATAACGGATGTAGTTTCGCTGCCGCAGTAAAATGTTACTGTGGATAACATGAAAGCTGTCATTGCCAACTAAATATTTCGTGGCAGCCTATAAACGTCTGTTCAATAAACAAATATGTCAGCGAGCACTAAATATCTGTCGTGTTAGTCAATATACGTGTTATTGGGCACCGCAATCTGTTTTTACCAACAACAAAACTTCGCCTTGGAAAGCATCAACGAAACAGTTTTCGTAGAAACTAACTAATCTTTTTTTTTTTCAGTGCTGATTTCGGGTAATTTTATATTAATTTCCAAAATGATTCTAGGCGAATGGCTGGAAAGAGAACATGAGAGTGTAGAAGCAAAACCGACTTTTAATCCANAATTTCCAAAATGATTCTAGGCGAATGGCTGGAAAGAGAACATGAGAGTGTAGAAGCAAAACCGACTTTTAATCCACGAGCTCTCACCACCCACGCCAGCAAAATGGTGTCACTGGCAAACAATATGTCGGAAAGCCGTTCACCAATCAGCGCCCGGTATCTTACTTGGCAGCCCACCCGGCAGAGAACTTTTAGCAGTACGCTTTAGCCAATTGGATACACAAGCCCCATTCACAGAGTTTCGCTCAGCAAATCAGAGAACGCGCACGCCAACTGAAAGGAACCGCAATGCCTTTTCGTCTCTGCGTACTTATCTACTCTTTGACCGCGTGGTGCATACGAACGTAAATAAGTATATACGCATGTGCGTATATGCATACGTAATGAAAACTGCAGGGACTCTAAAGAGCACATGCTCCAATCTGTTGGTCTTACTGCAAGCAGTAAATCGTTATCAGACACGAAATACACAGCTTGTCCTGTTAGAGCACAACACAACTACTGCCGAAGTAAAATCAGAGATATAAAATACAAACCATTATTCGTTGAAAGCTTGCCCATTTTGGCGGAAGCTTTCCAGACTTGCGCCTATTAATTTTATTTCTTCGTTTCTGTTTTTCGTATTCTTTTTTTTTTGTTAGTTGTAATGTAACAACTCATTTTCGCGTGTAAACTAGTTAACATACATATTTCGTTATTTTTTTATATTTATGTGTTATAAAAGTTTAATAAAAACTACTTATTACTTATATTTTAAATCGTGACCTACATCGAGAAGTGGTGTCTCCATACATTTAAAGGCAGGTAGAAAATTACTATATTCTCAAGTACTGGACTGTTTATGGAAATGGATTCGGCAATACTGTTATTTCGCAAACTTTGACCCACGTAATATCTGATGGGAAAAAATATTGTTTATTGAGATTAATAGTGTGGACTTGACGTTTTAAATGACAATATATGAACGAGCTTGTATTTAACACGTCAAATAATTTCAAATTGAAACTTTGCTTAGGCCAACAAGATTTCCGTTTCATTAAAAACCTGGAAGTTTACAAATCCCAATGCAAATAAATCGTCCGTGTAGGGCGCAAGCAAACGCATGTAAAATTGAGCAAAAATATTCTATTAAATGCTGCTAACATGCACTACCAAACACAAAAATAACTTATCCTATAACACATAGTTTTTTCTTTAAATTAGCATCTATGTTTTATTAAAAAACATTCCAAAAACAGAACTTAACTTCTACAGTCCGACCTAAAAGAATGGCTCGTACAGCGATAAAAATAAATTAATTCTGGAATAAAACATGCAAATATTAAATACAATAGGCAACTGACGATACACCAACAAATTTTATGTGGAAAAAAATTACCCTGTCGCGGATGCAGTAACTTCTTAATCACCTTACATGGTGACTTTTTATCCACGTAGCCATTCATAAGTATCTCCTATAAAATATTAATTTTCAAATTAGATAACCTCCGGCAGAAAATACGATTGTTTAATTTAAAATAAAATTATTCATCCATATGTGAAACTTTTGAAAGGAAAAAAAAAAAGAATGATATCTTTGGGAATCTCATAAGGAATTTTGTTAAATAAGGTGACTTTTTAGCTTTCGAATGGTTTCCTTTTTATAATTTAATTTTATTCCTTTTTTCAAGTGTACCGCACCGAAATAATTGAATTTTAATATCTTCTTTTCGTGCTATGGTAGTTAAGATGCTGGCTGGCTTAACGTTGTCATGGTAACGGGACTTTCACTTTATTGGCTACTCCACGTGCTATTTAAGAACCCGCCATTGGCTCGGCGCGTTTCGCGGTAGATTCGTCTGTAGGAGACCATCGGCGAAAAAATGTCGTGCGTTAACGCCACATTCATGATATCTCCGTGTGGATCTTCAGGTGTCTATTTTTGTACGCTTATGTTCCTTATGACGGCCTGATGCTGTGATCACAATAGTGGACAGACGTGACACGAAGGGCGTGACGCGACGACAAAAATTCCCGTTAATATGAACACTAGATTTTACCGCCTTGCGATCAAAATTTTGAAATATTATTTATAATTGGTTTCTTGCCACTGCACACTAACCTGTTTTACGATTGCCATTAATGATCCTATTATTTTCTCATTTTGCTATCATTTCGAAAAAATTCTTTCCATGTCCGCTGGTACCTCGACGGTGTAAAGTATTGCTGTAATTACATCTAGGGATGCGTTGCTTTGCTTATTAATACGGTAGATAATAGCGCGTGTATAACTTCAGCACTAACGGTATGGCGGNGGGATGCGTTGCTTTGCTTATTAATACGGTAGATAATAGCGCGTGTATAACTTCAGCACTAACGGTATGGCGGGCTTGACGCATTCGCAGATCTGTTTCGCCCGCGACGCAAATAAATGAGAAATATTTTCTATTGGGAAATCTTGCAACGCGGGTGATTTTTTGCCGCATTGACGCCACAGAAATCTCGATCCTGATTGCCTGGAAAATTGACTTATTCGCGAAGCGCCCATTGCGTTGCGTCTGTCGTGCTGTTGTTATCCCACCATCGCCGAGGAAAATTACGTAGGGAAATACAAAGTACGTTTCAGGGATCAATATTTTTGAGTTTGTACAAGCCGTACTCCTGTACCTGCATGGTGATATTCTCGCCAATCTCACTGCTGTATGAAGTACGGAAACCGAATGTTTGCGAATAGTGAATTCACGATTAGTTTCGAATTGACTCAAGCCCTGCTTAAGTTATACTTTCAAGCCATTTCTCGAGTCTCACTCAAACAAATCTTAACTAAGCCTAGAAAATCACATCAAAGGAACCACTCACCGTATTCAAGCGCACTTAGTTTAATAATAATTTTGCGTGAGAACTATTTCTTACTAGGTTTTTATTCACATTAATCATAAATAAAATATTATGATCTACAGAAGAAATATGAGACTTTTATATTAACAGAAATATAAAACGCTTATGAAACATGGCACAGTTACGAATCAAACAAACGCATCATACACTGCATACAAATAATTTGAAAGGAATTTTTAAGCACAATTTTAGAAAGTGCTTACTTTACTGTGAACATTCTATAGAAAAGTATTTCCCATACATCAATGTTAGCTACCCCACATTTGCTCAGTAGAAGAATTAAATGGGCTCTGAATTAACCAACTAAATTCAGCAGCATTTCTGTATTATTTAGCCTTATGAATGAAGCTCTGTATATCAGAACCGTTTAGGGAGTTTAATGTGTGCAGCTACTGCCATGCGTTTCTCCCCTCCAGAGTGCAAGCCAACGAAAGAACCAATAACTGCGACAGGCAGTCCTGTTCGCTCTGCCTTCCTACATTAACAAGAGCAAGATTGCATGAGCGACCCGACTCGCCTTACTGCTAACGGTACATCAACGAAATTGGAGGGTCGTGGCAGCGGAAATCCGGTTCCTGCTCGGTTCAGGGCATCAGCTCGATTGTAACATGGGGATTTTGCAGAGAATAGACGCCAGCCTAGGCCTGACTTTACTCCAGCACGCAGAAAGGCCTACACAACAGTTCCCAGAGATCAATACGAAGCGCCCGCAACAATGACGAACTATGCTCGGGCTTCGGAAAGAGAGAGAGAGAGAGAGAGAGAGAGAGAGAGAGAGAGAGAGAGATAGTCGTTCGCTGTTTTCCCATCACAGCCTCCAACCCATCCTAAAACCCCCTCCCCGACCTGAAGTTCTCCTTTCACCCCATCCCCGCACAACCCCTCCTTGGATTACATATTTTAATCTGCCCGCCATCACTGAGCGTTCGTTTTCCAATTTCGAATTGTTGCATCGACGAGGAGAAAGAAAATGAAACACAGCAAACGGGGGGGTTGTTCAAGTGGAAGCGCAGGGGGTGTGGGGGTAGGTATAGAGGCTGGTGTTGCAGCAGGGGGTTGGGGTTGGCTGGAGCTGGAAAAAACACACGGAATGTTTGAAAAGGGGAGGCGAAGTGAACAAATAGGAGGGGGAGATGAAGGCGTGGAAAAAAAAGGGGGGGGGGCAATTTCATCAGTGGTGGCGGTGAATTTCATATTAATGGAAGCATCCACGCGGACACAAAATGATTTATACATTCGTGCCCATGTGGTGTGTGTGTGTGTGCCCGCGCGCTCTCTCTCGCCACGGGGCATGCGTGCGTGTTTAGAAAAAAAATTGCTAATGCCACTCTCCCACGCATGCTAGGATTGTCAGAGTGGCTCTTCATTCGCGTCGCAAATGGCTTTCGGCTTAATGCCTGCCAACAGTCATTGCAGTCGGGCCCCCGCGGTCGAAGCGAAAAAGCTTTTTAAGTAATTATGCGCTTATTTTAATCCACGGGCTGATCGGTTTAGGTGGTTCAGGCAGGGCCATGGTGGAATCGGTGATGGGTGGGCGTGGTGGGCTGGGAAGGGAGCGGATGGAGCGAAGGTCAGGAGAAAACAAAGAGANTGATCGGTTTAGGTGGTTCAGGCAGGGCCATGGTGGAATCGGTGATGGGTGGGCGTGGTGGGAGGGAAGGGAGCGGATGGAGCGAAGGTCAGGAGAAAACAAAGAGAGAAAAAATAAAAAATAAAAAGTTATGAAGGTCCTGGACGCAAGTGTGTCCGTGGGCAACGGAGCGGACGTGGCAGTCGCCAGGCCGTCCAATAGAAACTTGCGTTTACGGCAGGAATGCCTTTGTAAATCTCGCGCCCGGACATTACTCTTGCAACGGAATGCGTGTCAACAAAGGACGGCCGTTTGGCTGCGAGAAGTAACGACGCGGTACCCAATATCTTAGATCAGTTTTATCGGCAATTCCTGTTTCGAATTACGCGAGGGAATATCGACTTATTTCACTAGCGGTACGGGAAGCTTTTCGTAAAATGAACCGCCAAATAATTTAAATGTTTGGGATTGCAGTTCGCTCGCGGTTGACAGAGTTTTTTTTTTTTAAACCGTGTTTATATTTTTCTTTCCACCGATTATTAAGATCTCTTTGTAGGCATTTGTGTCTACTATAAATAAACAAAACTGTGGAATATTTCAATGTTAGCAAATATTTTCTTTTAGGACAAAAATTAAAGTCGATATTTTGTTGCCAATTTCCAATTTTTGTTATTGAAGCGTAGACGTGGTCGTTGGAAAGTTTCAATATCAGTAAAAATCACTGTAACTATCTATTTACGATGTCTATAAATCTGTAAAAGAGTGTTTTAAACTATAGTGACAAAGTTGCAGGTTTTCTGTATAGATAACTGCGTTAAAACCCTTCAGTCACTTCTTAAAATTCTGAACAGAACACACTCGAAGCTTGTTTGTTTACAGCCGTACGTGACCTTGAGTAGTTTAGAATACTCTCCAATATCGACGTATCTATATACAGATCCTGTGGAATCGTCGGAAAAATAGTTATATTATTATAGTGCAATTGCAGGCAACAGAATGCTTGAAAATAAAATTAACAATTTTTCTCTCGCCAACATTTAACATGTCCAGTAATGTCAAGACATGTGAATCCTTGTTTTAACGTGTTGCTGACATTACTATTACAACACCACTCGTTACGAACTTTTAAAATACGCAAATGCTGTCAGGAATGTATCAAAGGTCGATCTCAAAACTGATTAGTTAACTACGAACTCCAGATCTAGCATAGATAAGCGGTACAATTCTTAATGGTTCTTAGTTGCTGCCCATCTTCGTTTCTATGCACTCTTTATATAACATCATTAGGGACGACACGAGCAGTGACATTTGAGGCTCCCATGTCAATGGAACTTAGCAACTGTATTCACATAGCTTACCTTCGCGACGTAACTACCTAAACGCAGACATACGGTCTACGGGGTGCTGTATAAGATTACGGTATTATATAAAGTATGGATCGTGGGATTAAGCCTTGCTTCGTTTTTCCTAGAAAAGTTTAACCTACGTCTACGAGGCCAGCACGCACGTTACCTAACTAGGGCTATTCTTAATTGATTTTAACCTTAGCCGATGAGCTTACAGACGTTTTTCTTAAGGTAAGTCTCTAGTAAAATAACTTAAATGCCTAAAGGTCACGTCTGGTCATAAGGAAACATTGCTACGGATACTTCTTAGACTGTGATATTAATTGCTTTGATGCTGGATTTCTCGCAAATTACATTTGCAACAGTAGGTTATTATTAGACGTGATGTAAGCCAAATGATTAAAATACAGATGAAATTTGTACGTTTCTAATTTCCACTCAAGGAACTTCCTAGGAAACCCGTAAATATGCATTTTTTATAATTTTCATTTTGGTTTTTATTTGAATAAGATTGGTAGGATAAATGCAAGAACTGTCGGCTGTAGATTATTGTACTTCACCTCTCCTGGAAAAAAGTATATTGTTCCAAAAACCATTCTTTACTATAGACCATTAAAAATAATCAAACTGTTATTCAAATTGCCTTCAATTTTTATTGAATTAAGTTCATTTTATGCTTTAGTACGTCATACGAACGTCTAAATCACGGCGATTTTCTCTTTCAAATTCTTGAATGTTTGTGTTTTTTCCTTCAAGATTTTCGTTTAGAACATATCCTTTATTTTCTTGAATTCAAAATTTTAACCGCCAACCATAGCTTTTATGGCGATATTAATGGAAGTAATCTTATTATAATACAGTTCTGTTCACACATTTAAAGTTGTTACAAAGTAAGGACGCCTACTTTTTTTTTAAAGAAAATGCACAATAATATGAAGAAAATTGGTGTTGGTTTAACCAATTATTTTCGTGTCGTGCACGAGTCGTAGATACTTCTAAAAATTTCCTTTAAGTATTTTTTAAACTTTTTTTATGTGTAAGTTTGTGAAAAATATTCATGCATTCATTGAAAGGCAAGTGAAATGATTTTTGGTTCAAAAACTTGAATTCTTTAATTTATGTAATCGTGTGAAATGCTCTTTAGATATACTTATACGCACAACAATTTATTTTACGGGCACTATTTTACTAGGAAGTCCTCTTAAGGTATTAGCCTAACGTTCAAAGCGGTTCTGTTTCTTAAAAAACATANAATATTCATGCATTCATTGAAAGGCAAGTGAAATGATTTTTGGTTCAAAAACTTGAATTCTTTAATTTATGTAATGGTGTGAAATGCTCTTTAGATATACTTATACGCACAACAATTTATTTTATGGGCACTATTTTACTAGGAAGTCCTCTTAAGGTATTAGCCTAACGTTCAAAGCGGTTCTGTTTCTTAAAAAACATANGGGCACTATTTTACTAGGAAGTCCTCTTAAGGTATTAGCCTAACGTTCAAAGCGGTTCTGTTTCTTAAAAAACATATTTAGTGTATTTATACCTACTAGGATTGAGTTAATTATTAGTTTATTGAATGTAGGTGGCTTATATCTACTTCCAATTAACTGAAATGTGTGGTTGCAGAGACGTTTACGAATACATTTTAATTCCTATGAAATCCTGAATAGACAATACAGCTGTGTAGAACAATCCATAAAATTCAACAAAAAGTACCGTAAGCTACTTAGCAACACCAAGAATAGTCCCAAGCAATATACACAAAACAAGCCAAAACCAATACTACACAAAGTATTTGAAATGGAACAATATCATCCAGGATAACGACGCTGTATCCTGTGCGTTGAAGTTAATGGCCAGACCCAGTGTACACAAGTGTGTACGCTACGCACTTGTAGGTAATTTTTTATCTGTACTGCGTACTGCGGAGCTTAATAACCAATGATGTACCTGTGGGTAAATGATTCTTACTGGCCATGGCCATAATTAGTTCATTTAATTGTAGCCGATCATATAGCCCACAGCTAAATGTCGATGGCAGCGAAAAAAGTGTTGTGTCAACTTAAGTACAGCACGCGTCATAGAATATTTTGTTTACAACACCTGATAACTTAGATTAAAGTGTGCCTGAAAGGGTTAAAAAAAACTTTATATGTGATGTGAGTTTCTTACCTGCCAGGTGCATAATGCTTGAATTCTTCGCAGACCGTGGGGTTTCGAGTGATAACGCACGACAATCATTTTCGTTTATTTTAACGCGCTCACTCATAATCTGCCATAGGGAAGCCAACTAAGCTTCAGGGGCATGAGCATTGCGTCAACAGGCTTGCCACCCTTATTATCTGTATGGTATAATTTTATGGCAGTGATTGGTTTTGCATTAGTTCGAGATATTCGTTCAACTACACATTATCTACGATTCAGTTTGCGAAAAGAAGATCACGTGTCTGAAACTCCTCAGAACTCTTCCATTCATACTAGCAAAGAGCATTTACTTTATCGTCAGAGTGGGAATTTCAGTTTTAATGCTGTTGTTACGAGAATGCTGAGTAGGTCCGTTTCTTGGGATGCCATAAAATGGTGTCACTTTGGTTTGCGGTACACTGTCGAGGCCAGAACATTAGCACGACACAGCATTTAGGTTAACAAAGTAATCGTATATGCTACGGAGTTGAAATCAATGTGAATGAAGCATCATGCGGCAGACAATTCTACCTTCATTTATTCGAAATGATGGACATAATGTTGCCGGCATTTCACAGAGTAATGCATGAGTGGAGTAGAGTTGGGAGATTTGGGCGGCTGTTGACATCAATGCCTTGAAAGGCGATGAGTTTGAAGCGAGGTGAGTATGGAGCAGTACCGGAATGAAGGGGCGTGCGGAAACTGGAGATCCCCGAGAAAACCCGCCAACCAGCGGCATCGCCCGGCACGATTCCCACTTGCAAAAATCCGGGAGTGGCGTCACCCGGAATAGAACTTGGTTCGCCTAGAAGGGAGGTGAGTGGCCTGACCACTGCACCACCGCGGCTCCGGTAATGCATGAAGTCAGATGAAATTATGGGGCCGTAGTTGAAAGCGATTTGTGGACGTAGAGGAAGCACCACGAGTAAACTCATGAAATTGCTGTTATCCATTGGGGGATGACGATGTGGCCCAGTGGTTTCGACGCTCGCGTCCTGTCATGGAAACCGGGTTTTAATCCCGGTGGGGTCACATGTAGGAGTCGCGCCGGACGATGTCGCTGGTCGGTGGGTTTTCTCGGGGATGTCCTGTNAATCCCGGTGGGGTCACATGTAGGAGTCGCGCCGGACGATGTCGCTGGTCGGTGGGTTTTCTCGGGGATGTCCTGTTTACCAGGCTCCTTCATTCCGGTGCTGTTGCATACTCGCCTCGTTTCACCCTCATCGGCTCTCAAGGTCATGTAAAGAGCCGTCTGAAACTCTACCCTCCACTCCTACGTTGCTGCGTGAGGANACCCTCATCGGCTCTCAAGGTCATGTAAAGAGCCGTCTGAAACTCTACCCTCCACTCCTACGTTGCTGCGTGAGGACATTTCGCGAACTAGTTTACTGGGACTTAGTGTTTCTTTCTACCCATCGATACTGTGCTGTCAGAGATGAGAATTCTATATTCGGGGGAGTTTATTAAACCCTCCAATTCAGAGCTGGTAGGCTTAACAGGTCGTCGCTTACAAACTAAACTTATGACCTACTTAGACTTATAGCCTACGCATAAAATAATGGNACCCTCATCGGCTCTCAAGGTCATGTAAAGAGCCGTCTGAAACTCTACCCTCCACTCCTACGTTGCTGCGTGAGGGCATTTCGCGATACTAGTTTACTGGGACTTAGTGTTTCTTTCTACCCATCGATACTGTGCTGTCAGAGATGAGAATTATATATTCGGGGGAGTTTATTAAACCCTCCAATTCAGAGCTTGTAGGCTTAACAGGTCGTCGCTTACAAACTAAACTTATGACCTACTTAGACTTATAGCCTACGCATAAAATAATGGAAACACGTAATTTTCGTGCCATAAATGGGAACCTACAACTTCGTGGGGCAGATGAACGACCACGGAATACATTAGATGCAGAATTGAAAAAGTAAAGTGTACGGGTGAAATCTCACCACATGCACACAATAGTAAAATGGTGTCACGTGCCACCAACATAACGCAGTTCGCCAATCAGCTCCTGGGATCTTCCTTTGCCAGATAGCAGCCCTGACAATATGACATCTTCTGCAGCACGCAACAGTCAATCAGATGCAATGCTCATCCCCGCGCATCTTATGAGGGAATGGGTACGCCCATGTCAAAGGAACCACCAAACTTCTGTGTGATTGTAGGGACAGGAATACGTCGCGTTTTGAACGACCTGCACGCTAGACTGCACGGTCCTGTGTATTTTCGAGCCTCAGTTTTCAGTCTATTGGCTCCTGCCCCAGTGTGTGGCGAGTGTCACCTCAGACCCGGTGGCACGGGATTCGCTGCTTGTTTTGTTACAGTTCTGTCATTGGCACCATGTTCACCTGGGCGTGTCTAATAAACGGTGATGCAATTGCAAAATAATAGAAATTTACGTGTATTGGTAGTCTAGTTTATCCTAAAATGAATTCACGAAATTTTCTAGTTTTAGACTGATTGCTCACCCCGCAGCAAGGTCTACGCGAGGTTATGAGTCCAACTCTGAACGCCGAGTAGACCGGGCCGGAGATTTTGTATTTTATTTTAGCGCCTTTTCTTAACGTACGACGGGAAAACCAAATTTCGTATTTGATCGTATTTATTCCTGGAACGTCTGCAGGTGGGTATTGTTTTTCTCTGACAGCTTTCGTTCGTAATCAGCATATTTATTCTGGTCTTCGGCGTGAAAATTTCTCTTCGCTCCGTTTTCAAGAACGTTGTATCGTCATGTAATTCTGCCACGTTAGCTATGATAGAGTGTCTGTTAATAGAATGTATACAGATGCTAGCATTTTTAAATTACCGTCTGTGGTAGGCTTTACACGAATTGAATGAAGCTTTCAGTAAACTGTGTCTTCTGTTTTCATACATCGGAAGGGATAGGCGGTAGATCTGAAGTTCGTTTTGTAAAAAAAAAAAAACTTGTAAAGTCAGATGATGGTGAAACAAACTGTCGAAATAAGGAGTTGACACCATAAGTAAACTGGTCTGCCTGAATAAAAATATCAACTTTGAAAATTCGAATATTCACTGAGGCCTGGTTCGGCTAGGGAAAAATTTCAAGTTGTTGAACTGCAATAAATGGTATATGTATAACATTGATAAAACATGATATATCAAAATTTCCTAATTCTCAAATTTTATATTATTGAGATAAACACGCAGTGGCTTGCATACCAAACATAATTAAACTTTGATATAAAATGTGAAACACATATACTTGGGTCACCAGGAGTACGAAAGCAAAGACTCGTGGGGTGGAGATAAAGTTTCGCCTATCTCCTGCTGCAAGTTATCGTCTGCTGCGAGATTTTAATCCTTATGACATTCATCAACGGAATTCGCAGCGTTAGCGTTTCATCCTTTACGCTCGGACGTAGGCTCCTGCTGAACAGCTATTATATCGTACTATATCCAGTGTTATGTACATCAAGGTAGTTATGTTAGATGATAAATGACAGCTCCTGCTAATTCTTTATATTATTTTTCTACTTCATTAATTTGACATTTTGAGTGCCGCCGAACAACGACGAGGCCTTGGAAGAGGAGCAGTAGAGATTAAGGATACGGGTAAGGAATCAGCCAGGCGAATTATGTCTGTCAGTAAGGTATTCGTTTGCCGTGCTTGCCAAAGCATCGCGCTTGCGTGCGATGAGACTATACCCGTCATTATTCAAGCAAAATTCCTCGTGTGAATCAGCTTAGTATGACCAAGCTTGCTTGTGGTTCGGAGCACAGTTTAATGTGCTCTCGCATATACAATACGGTGTGTGACAAAAATCCCAAATTTTGGGCGTGAGGGAAGTTTCGTTTGCAAGTGCACTGCAGATTGAAAACTAGTTGGTACGTAAAAGGGGCTCACTGCAACCACCATTGTAAAACGGTAGGGCGGGTCACATAAAAAAAGTTTTTCAGGCGGAGGAGGTGTTTCATCTGAACCAAAGAGTATTTTTCTTTTGTGCCTCCTTTTGTTGGAATATTCCATCCACACTAAAATTCATTTTACCAACTGAAATGACTAAGAAATAACTGTTAACAGGCAAATTTGCATTTAGTAGTAAGCTTGTACTCGAAATTTGTTAACTCCTACTAAGCCATAGCAAATAATCACTTAATATTTTCTGCTGTTAACAGCAAACACTTTACAGTAAAAACTTATACCTTTATTTACAAAAAAAGGCGGCTATTAAAATATGTAGGGTAGTATGTTACTCTATTATTAAAAGTGTAATATTAGATTTATACGAAAATGCAAGCTTATGNGGCGGCGATTAAAATATGTAGGGTAGTATGTTACTATATTATTAAAAGTGTAATATTAGATTTATACGAAAATGCAAGCTTATGTAGTATTTGTTTCGTACACATTGGGGCAAGAGTTGATATAATTTGCAATTGTTCATATTTTCGTAGTTTCTCGTCTTCGAAGTAAGTATAGTCAATATAGGCCCATCTTAAAGTTTATTATGTAGTTTATATATTTGCAATTATATGACGAATTCAAATATTTCTGCAAAAATTAATGTAAAATAACAGTAGTTAAAATGCGTGGTGGGATTTTTACCTTCATAAACAACACTGATCTTGCTAATTTATTATTGTTTTTCCTTTTCCGACTTAAAATCAAGGTACCTTTAAAAAGTGTATAATCTTTTTTCTTGTAGATGTTTTTCATGCGATACAGTAAAGTATAAAGAATATACCAACAAGATGTTTTGTTTTCATTTTATATGGTAGGCATTATACACCAATTTTTTTTTCAAGAGAATTGGAAATACG
Organism: Clitarchus hookeri; assembly: GCA_002778355.1. Classification (NCBI taxonomy): domain Eukaryota; kingdom Metazoa; phylum Arthropoda; class Insecta; order Phasmatodea; family Phasmatidae; genus Clitarchus; species Clitarchus hookeri. The sequence goes on from NQII01001697.1 coordinate 418,334, forward strand.
CAAATTACATTTCTATATTTTCAGCTATTACAGAGAATGAGTTCTGGTGGTGAATATACATTCTTTAACGTGTGTAAATACATTGATTCTTNTCTTTTTTCTTGTAGATGTTTTTCATGCGATACAGTAAAGTATAAAGAATATACCAACAAGATGTTTTGTTTTCATTTTATATGGTAGGCATTATACACCAATTTTTTTTCAAGAGAATTGGAAATACGCAAATTACATTTCTATATTTTCAGCTATTACAGAGAATGAGTTCTGGTGNTTTTTTTTCAAGAGAATTGGAAATACGCAAATTACATTTCTATATTTTCAGCTATTACAGAGAATGAGTTCTGGTGGTGAATATACATTCTTTAACGTGTGTAAATACATTGATTCTTTTATTAATTTTTTGGTGCCAGTGTGACACTCAGGTGTCACCTGATATGAACTATTTTATTGGTATTGTTTATACTGTTAGATAATTTGTGTATAAGTAATAGGTAATATGTTTATTGTATGATGTTTTTGTGTATTTAAACTGTGTTGTTATTAGTATAAAGTTATGTAGCAGGCACAGCGACTGTATATTGGCTAACTGAGCTGGGTTGGGGTAGCTTTCTATGTACGGAAACAGAAAAAAACTACAGTAAATGTGCGGTCAAGAATAAGAAATAGTACCCATAGAAACTTGGAGCGCTGAAGTTGTTTGCACATGGGGTTAACAGTTGGCACAAAAAGAGAAATCCATGGGAGGCGTGTAGCATGACGGGAAATGCCTATGAAATAAACTCCATGATAAGAACTCAGGTGTAAACAGGGGTTGAATATAAATGTTGAAGACAGAAGTAAAGGAAAAAGTTAAGTGCGGCCAGGGTATAGACTCATCAGCTGTGGTTGATATGGAAGAAAACTAAAGGGGCAAACAAGGTGGTTCTGTGCAGTCGATCTATACTAGCTTCATGGTGTCCTGAGAAAGCCGGAAAAGGGGAACAGTGTTCAATGTTTTATATTTGCAGTGGAATGTCGGACACGGTGTCAGGTTCGGGAATTTGTTGGTTTATTTGCAGATCNGTTCAATGTTTTATATTTGCAGTGGAATGTCGGACACGGTGTCAGGTTCGGGAATTTGTTGGTTTATTTGCAGATCTATAGACACAAAAATTCCGTGAATTTCACAGAAAAATGTGGTTTTGGATGTCGGAAATTATCAGAGACTCAGAACCTTTCACACAGGTATACATGTCTCTATTTTTGTGTTGCAACTAGCACTGGTGTGCTACTATGCAGTTNACTCAGAACCTTTCACACAGGTATACATGTCTCTATTTTTGTGTTGCAACTAGCACTGGTGTGCTACTATGCAGTTGTTTTAACGCCAGAGAGGTTCAAAGTCGTGCCATAGAGGTGCAGAGTCGTGCCATAGAGGGACAGAGTCGTACCATAGAGGTGCATAGTTGTGCCAGATAGGTGCAGAGTCGTGCCATATAGGTGCATAGTCGTGCCATGGAGGGACAGAGTCGTGCCATAGAGGTGCAGAGTTGTGCCAGAGAGGGGCAGAGGCCGACAGGCAAGCAGCGAGTGAGGTTCGGCAGCGCCAGCACCAGAGAGTTACCATAGGAGTAGTTATTCAGGACTTATTGCCGGCTGTTGTAAGGGCACCGAAGATCATCGGCAATGTTACTATTTCCACCGCAGTTTATCCGCGCTACAACCTGCTTGCAAATTGTACGTATTGGGATACACTGAATTGCTACAGGATTGTTCGTGCCTAGGACGGTGGATAGTGGACAAAACCTTTTGCTACTAACAGCAGTGGTGGAAACTTAGTAGTGAGTTCCAGATTAGCGAACTGTAGCTTGAGTGGGGAGCTTAAAGTTTCGAAGTAAATTTTCTGTTATTTAGTATTTATTCAGTAAAAGCATAATATAATCTTCAGGTAAACTTTTCTTAAGNTTCGAAGTAAATTTTCTGTTATTTAGTATTTATTCAGTAAAAGCATAATATAATCTTCAGGTAAACTTTTCTTAAGTCTCTTGAAATAAATCGAATTGCAGAAAATCTGAAAACGCTGAGGGTAGATGATCACAAAATATCTGAGAATATTCGACTGTGGTTGGCTGGGAATTGTATTAGGCTGGTCGTGGGTGCGTGCAGCGACCATCTGCAGCTGGCAACAAGGATCACACCCCAGGCCCAGATCAACTTCTACAAGAGGCACATGGTTTACTGGGGCGCAGTCCAAATCAACGAAGTGACATAGAAATTTGTCAACCAAACTGGTGGATAGGAAGCGCCGATATGACAAGGTTCGATCCGACCGATTAGCGAACTGTAGTAATCACGCGTATAATGCTGGTACTTGCCGCACATTTAATATGATCATGTAGGAAATAGTAAATGAGGTCAGAACATCGTTTGTGAAATGTTATGAGCACACTAAAGTTATTAGTTCTTACGCTTCAACACATTTTACATCAATCCATCTTCACGTGACACGACCTCGTGGACCATGCCTTGGTATTGCTGAGTTATAGCTCGAGTAGTCTTAGTGATATCTAATGGCGTAGGACCAACCGACCGCTAAACCCTGAGACCAATGGTGTTTGTGGGATTGGTGGGTGAGGACAGCTGAAGGGGTGGCTCACAAGTGAGAGAGATACCATGCCATTTCCTCCCAAGAAGGAACTTAGAAGTTCAAGATTAGAAGTCCGCATAGCCGACATAAGTAGTTTGTAAATTATTTAGAATTCAAACATTGACACTATATCTATATGTAGAAAATTTATGTTATTAAAAAAAAAAAAAAAAAGTG
>NQII01001697.1:421164-448794 GCA_002778355.1 Clitarchus hookeri
ATATATATATATATATATTAAAGACCAAGCTAAGTTACGCAGGAAACGTGTTTCTTTCAGAAATGTTTGATGCACGTTTTCTTTTGATATAATTGTGCCAACACTTTAATGTTTTAACGATAATAAAATAGGAAAGAATAATCTTATCTGGTGTGCTGTTTTTGTTCATAACCATAGGCTGTGAAGTGAAGTCAGAAATGTTACAGCTTCAGGATAAGAAAAATGTAAAACGAAAACAAAAAGAAATCCTTTTTGCTTGCCGCCGACCTCTAACGCGCAAATTAACGTCCTGTGTCGTGGCCTGCACTTGTCTGTCGACACGTTTGCCTCGAGCCACACTTAACGTGGTCAAGTCACGCAACTCTGGCGTGCTCCGAGCCTAAAGTCGAACACTTGTTCCAGGTCGCCCCTACAGCGCCTCGCCCGCCTTTATCTTCCTCTGTTCGTTAACGCCAAGCCCGAGAGAAACTTGATTTAATTACCGGCTCCATAAAATTGGAATTTTCTGCTCTCTTTTTTTTCTGTACTCACTTTTTTTTCTTGGAATATTTAACTTTGACCAGGAAATGAAACACCTCTTATAGTGTAACTCGCATTTAATAAATTTAATAATACCGTTCTCACAAGAAAAAAAGAAAGGTGAAAGAGCTTAAAACACAATAAATGTCTCGTAAATGGAAATGTATACCGGTATTTTTGAAAAACTTATTTCCTATACGAAAACTGTCTACGGATACGATGAATTAAAAAAACTTCTTTTATACGCTGTGCTTACCTCAGTTCTCTAATAGTTACCTTAGCGTGCAATAAAAAATTATGTTTAGTTTTAGTCTTATTATAATAAATATAGCTNTCAGTTCTCTAATAGTTACCTTAGCGTGCAATAAAAAATTATGTTTAGTTTTAGTCTTATTATAATAAATATAGCTGTACGGAAGATATAATTAAATAACACACTCATCCCACGCTGCCTGCGTTCCGGAGGTTAAAGAACCAGTTTTAGGGGTTTCCGGCCCAAAAAAAAGTGTCAATGCCCATTTTGGCACATATAGTATTCGAATCAATTTATTTATGAAATGGCATAAATCATAGCGTGTGATGAAATATGTAACAGACAGTATATTGGTCTTTGTGTGTAGGTACGTCATTAAGTTAGGAAAAGGTACTAGTCTAAATCAAAGAATAGGACTGACTGACTTAGTGTGTGTCTGGTGTATTTATGAAAATGCATTTTTATGCCCTTTCATTACTATGACACATTTCATCACAAACGTTAACTTGCGCTCATTGACAAATAGGAGTTTCTTTTCAATAGGGAACTGAAGAGCATGCCTGCCGTACTTGGTCCAGACACGCCTAACGGAATAACATTGAGTTACACAGTCCTATTTTAGTGGGGTTTTTTTTTACTTTTGGCCCCAAACATATCCGCAGCCCATTTTGGTGTATAAAGTATTTTAATTTGGGTACTGAAATGCATCCCTGCCAAATATCGTCCACATCCGTCGAATGGTGCAGAATTTAGATATACGTCCCCATTTTAGGGTTTTAATTTGGGAGGGGGAGGGCCGGAAGCCATTTTGGTTTATAAAGTATGTCAAGTAGGGCACTGAAGGACATACTTGCCAAATTTCGCGCAGAAATGAGATATTCAACCCCATTTTTGGGTTTTGATGAGTTTTCGGCGCAATTTGAAGGGGAAGAGCATATTTTTACCTACGCCGTATTTTGAGTTGGATACTGAAAGACATACCTACCATATGTGGCTCAGATCCGACGAACGGCGTAGAATTGCATTCCCCCATGCATATACATATATCTATATACAAACTTCTCCTTATATATATCATACACATACATGGATAGCTTCTAGAAAAATTCCGAATATTCCCACTGAAGAGCTCTCAGGCGTAAGGTTAAAGAATGTTGTTAAAGTTTTCTCTTTGTAATGTTTCTAATTTTAAAATGAATAATAAATTAAAATTTATAATAATGCTTATAAATAGTGAAATTTGCAATACAGCAATACTTATTTCGGGCAGATAATAACACTTTAAAATAACAAAGCGTTAACACAATAATGGTACTCCGTTTGAAGTGAATAGATGCCTGTGGGTTGGTGGTCCAATTTTTATGGCAATATGTGTACTTTCTCTGGTGGCTATTAAATTTTGTTTATTTTTTCGCATAGACATTATTTAAAGAATTTCTGTTATAGCAATTTATTAATACTTTGAAATGTTTCCCGGATTTACGTAAGAAGATATATAAGACAGAAATTGTCCACTTGGGCTAAGCGGCGGACAACGAATAGCTTCGCATCCTCCTGCGGATGTCACTACACTATCAAGGACAGCTCCATTAGAGTAGCTAGCGATCTCCCCCCCCCCCAGCACTGCTGCTTTAGTTCGCAAACTGTTGTTCCCGCATTCCGCACACTTTCCATTGCTCTGCTGTAAGGTGTGCAGTGCCTTCGCAATTATGTTTGTTCTCAAAAAATGTCAATTTCGGTGAAGGTGGGTAAAGCTAGGAAGATTACAACAGTGGTTCTAATAAACGAATCTTCAAGAAATGTACAAAGTGAGATGTTTAGAAATAATTGCCAATTATGTTTGGAAAAATTAATTTTCTGATTAGTAACGAAAATAAATTAAACATTTCAATCGAATGACGATTTTCTTTACAATATTTAATTGCAACGTTTTCTATTATCGGATAATAATGCCTTTTCTTGCATGAAGTAATGCATGCCATCGTGCAATTTGTGAGAGTTCACAATGTACAATTCTAGCAACTGTGATGAATCCTTTTGAACAGGGCCTTTGTAGAAACAAGTATGTCAAGGGTAATGATAGTTTTGTATATTGCAAAGTGATCCACGTGACTAAGTAAGTGTTCATTGACTTGTAAACAAATCATAGCAAGTGGAGATAACGGTAACCGAGAATGTCGGGTGGAGCTTTTATAAGAAGCCTTTAGAGTCGGCACTTGATACTTTACTGCAATCTCTTCGGAGCCCCGACTGTAATGGCGTTCTCATTGCTTCACTGTCTTTATGACCGCGGTTCTAAAATGCATTCAGCCACATCTGATTCCAGAGTTGCTGAGGAAATGCGGCCAAAGTGCGAAGGAAACGGGATAGGAGACGGGACAACTGGTGCAATAAGATGTCGCCAACACTGCACGTTGCAAGAAGTGTAGTGGATGACGGAATACAATTCACAGTTACGCCACTGCTTCCGATCAGAAACGATCACGATGATAGGGTCATAATACAGAGACTGAAGAGTAGCAAGAAGCCACAACATGATAGGAAAATACCTGAACCGAGGACGAATAGGAGAGAGATTCTATTTGTCACTAAGGTGAATAAACGTAACATCGTTATTTAACTTTCTTAAAAGAAGTATATTAAAATTTCAATGCATAACTAATTAAAATCATAAGAAATTATTTTAAAATCTATTTGCTGGCCTCTTTTAACAGTTACAGCATGCCTGACGCGCCAAGTGCGTTGCAATGATTTGGAAAAAAAACACTTTTTCTACAAGAATAAGTAATACGTTTGCATCATTTTCTTGGGGAAGAATGCTATTGCCAATACACTGTAAAACAAAGTTTGTACTTTTTTAAGAAAAATCTTTGGAAATACAGTTGGCAAGAAAATTCTTTATAGAACTACAAACAGTTTTCTAGTAAAATTTGCAAAATATATATTTGTAAAATTACAAATGTTGGACTGTATTAAAACNAATATATATTTGTAAAATTACAAATGTTGGACTGTATTAAAACTTACATTATTGAGCAAATGTTAGCATTGTATTAAAAATTACGTTATTTAAAAGTGCACATAAAGTTTTTTTTTTCTTCTATAAAACAAATGTAATGATTTAATGACACAGAATAACCACAAAACCGAATCTACATACGAACTCCCTATCTAATTTTGTAGCAAATAAAGCTGTAAATACTTACAAAATAACAGTGAAGTTATTTGGTTATGACGAAAGAATTTATTTCATTTTAAGAGTTATGTGTAGATAGGAAAAATTAACATTATCAGTTAATGAGTAATAGCGCCACGTCTCTTTGAAATTGTTGTTTTATCGTTATTATTTGAGTTTTTGAAGTGTTTACGTTATTCAAACTTACAATTAATTTATTTTTGCTCGCAACTACACTTTACATCCCCGCTAGTTTTTGCAAAAACGGCTATATACGTCTTTGCATTGTTGAGTGTCCGCCACTTTCTTGAGCTTGTGGATACGGGTCAGTGTAATATAACTAACATTTCTTGAGGTCTATTACAAACACTGCTAAAACGAGTAAGTAAACAAGAGAAATCTTTGTACAGTTACAAATATTTGTAAAATTACAAACAATTTCTCAATAAAAATTACACTTTTTTAGAAGTGTATAAAATTTTAGATTAAAATAACAGATTTTAAGGAATTTAAGATTGAAACATTGATATCTTCGGATTACTACATAAGTCAGTGACTGCAACCTTTCTGGAGATATCGGAACTGAACATAGGTAGAAATATTGAAGCAATATAATCCAGACTCGTGTTTACGCAGCAGACTACTGCAAGATCTTACACCAGATCAGTGATGCGTGTATAAGGGCGATGGACACGTCACGGGCATCAGAATGTCATCGTCATCACATCTTAGAAGCCGCGCACGCGGACAATAGTTCAGAACAAACGGCTTTGTAACGTATTCTTTAAGTTTTGTTAAGGACCCAGCCTACCTGGAGCTTTTCCCCGCGCTTGAGACTGAGAAGCGCGGGAGCAATAAGGGTCACACTGGCACGCTCTAACAGAGCGCCATCACCGCTACGCGCAGGACTCCAAACTGGTGTGCAGTGTTCTCGTAGTGCTGCGTGTACTTGTTGGACTTCCAGCGGTGACTCTATCATTTTATTGACGGAAACCTGCAGCAAAGTTCAATCCATGCTCCTACTGTAGTTTGACTCATATCGTGCTAGTATCTTTTAAAATATGGCAATTTGAAAAAAAACCCGTTCTTAACAATAATAATACCAGGATCCAAAGTGGTAACTTTAAAGTACCATTCAATCTATGCTTGGGGTCTGATGTCATTTCGTAGGTGAACATACTGGGGGCACGTTCAACCCCTTAACATTTTATCCCGAGAATACTTGTTCACGTCTGAATGTTGCAGAAAAGGCGAAATCTTGGTCAGTGCTACACAAGTCAAAAAGCTACTATCAATAAGGACATCGCTTTTCCCTGGGAAATGGCATTGGCTGCTGCTGCCACGCCAATTATTATATAATTGGTTGCCTCTTGTGCTATGGATATACAGAAACCCTTTCCTTTTAACAATTCCTAAGTACTGTTGACAAAAAAAAATGTATTCTTTTGCAACACCTGAAACGACAAATTAACGTGTACATCAAGGGGTTAATAGTTTCGTCTAAAAACCAGGATTTAACATACTTTGCAACGCAGTTCAAGCTCCAGGTAGGCGGGATCCTCAAGGCGATCTTGATTACAGGCGACTGAACGAAACGAAAACACTGGTCTCGAACTTTAGATGGCGATGCCTCGTTTCCTGGTCCGGCTATCCTGGCTTCGGTCTGACGTGATATTCCGAAGTCACGAATGGCCGAATTCTTCCGGGATAACGTGGCTCAGTGGGTAGAGAGCTCGCCTCCCGCCAAGGTGAACCAGGTCTTTCGAATGCTCCTGGAACACGTTTTGGACAACTTGTCTGCGACGAGAGGATTTATTATCCTGCTGGAAGTATTTCGTCGTTGTGGGACTACAAAAAGCCCAAGGCTGCAATGTAATGCCGTGAAAAGCACACACTCACTCACGAGAAGTCAGACCACAACTGACACATGTCTAGGAACTTCCAAGACGTCAAGTATAAGATGGTACCGCCGACTATTCCCTTAACATACTCCTATCCCATGACTGTTGGCACGTCAGTGTATATGAAGTGTGAATAGGAATATTTCCTCGGCAACGAGAATTTTCGGCTTACGTGCCGACACACCCGAAACTACAAAAACGCTAATTTCGTCACTACCTACTACGTTTCCTTATATCGCGTGGACATTTCAGAATAAAACAATTCGTCACGTTACGTAAACAATTTAACAGTGTGGCAGTCTTTATATAATTAACAAACCGAACTGGTTATTATGAAATGCACTAATTGGGCTACAAAACACGCCGAAATTCCAAGTAAGGAAATGAGAAACTTTTAGCAACATCTCGAACAACCTGTAAACACATTACCAACAACATTATGAAACTTTACTTTCTCTTGAGGAATAAAGTTTGAATAGCAGCCAAATAAATCTTATTGCAAGGCGGCGAAGTGCAAGCCAACATAGATAAAGTTAAAATAATTCCAAAAAAGGCAAATTATTTATTTTTCCGCGTATGCAAATGTCTCAGATATATTTTTTGTATGAAATATCATACGTAAATATTTCCAAACATTCTTATTACTTCTCACAAATAATTCTATTTTGGAAATTAAAAACGTTCATTTGGCATCTTGGTAAAATTAATTCAAGGTTATCATAATGTTTATAATAATAGTATTTTCAATAAGTTTTAAATGGTATTGACAAAAATTATCACAACCTCTTGTCGTTACACATTAAACTAATAGTAATGTAATTATAAGTGCAGTAATTATTCATCCTCTGACATGTGAATTAGGTAAATTGTTATAGCTTCTCTGTATTTGTAATTTAAAAAATGGCAACTTCCGAGAATAAATGTAATTAATTTCTGGATACGACTTCAGGGACAGACAAACGAGGCTGACTTCAAATAACGCACTGAGATATACTCTATGCACCTTCAATCCATAAAACAGGAATCCATGCATATCATTCAGGTGGCAGCGAAGTCTCTCCAAATCCAAGAAAGCGGTAGTCAGTCCCCTTAAAGTGTCAGAGATGCAATTAAATTAAAATTAAATGTAATGTCATAATATAAAACATGAAATCCAACATTCGTGGAGACTTTTGCAAAGCGGCGAACTCCTCTAACATTTTTACAATGAAGTATATACGAGTGTAAGTCAAAAATAAATTTTTCCAATTTTTTTGTAAGTGAAAATATGAAGTTAGGTCTAAATACAAAACACCTTTTCATTTCCCAACCATTTATTTATTTTTCGGCATAAAAACCAAATTTATTTCAGAATTTGTTATAGTGTAAAAATTAGGCTTTCCATTCCCCGAAGATGAAAAGTGGCGCCCTGCTCAGTAAGCCACTTATCCACGTCATCTTTCCTTTGTCGCTGGGAAATCGTCTGCTCCGGAGATAGTCTTGTTGCACGAGTGGAGTTGCTGCACGATAATACCAGGTCTTAGACCACCCACGCCATAACAACCTTACAGCACACCTGGCACTGGCAATGTGTTTCCCCATCCACCGTACAGCCCGGACTTGGCAACTTCGGAGTTTCATTTGTTTCACAAGACGAACAATTATTTACTACTAAATTTGAACTATAGAAGTGAACAAATTTCCCGAAGCATACACCTTTGGGATCCCATTTTATTGGTTCGTCATTTCCAAGTCTCTAATTCTGATAGCGTGGAGTGGAGAGATTTGGATGTTCTTGATAGCCGATGTGGGTGGAGCCATATGATTATATGGAGCGGCCCCGGAATGTAAAGACGGGGGAAACGGGAGATTCCCGAGAAAACCCGCTCACCAGCAGCATTGCCCAGCGCGATTCCCATATGAAAAAATCCGGAAGCGACCCCGCCGGGAATCGAACCCGGTTAGACCAGGTGACAGGTAAGTAGCCTAACCACTACACAACCACGGTCTCTCTTATTTTGATAACAGTCCTGTCTCCAATCCCCAAAAATTTCACCAGCACTTTAAGACTGCACCCTCCAAAAATTTGGGCTGCGTACGCCACTGATGCGAAACACTCGTAATAAGTAGTTTTCTTTATTAAAAGTGCGCATCAGGTACTGGAAAAGGAAACGGAATTTACGATTTGGACTTGGAAAATTACTTAATTGCTGTTCGTAAGCAGACGCCGCTTAAACATACTGAACCGTATTCAAATGACAGCTGCACGCCTGTGCGCTCTGTTAAGCTGCCTGGACGGATACCAGACTTAAGTTAAGGCTAGAGTATTAAGTAAGACGACCAGAGCACTTAACGAACTGCTCCAGGAATGCTTACGGGCAGCTGCATAACCGTTATAGTTAGAGAAAAAAGGACTGCCTGGTGAACAAGGGTTCTGATGTGAATGCAGCGGAGAACATTACAGGCATGAGCCAGAATGTTTGTTGGCGGTCTGTCTTTTTTGCATCGGTCCCTGCACGCGCACGTCCGCAACCATTTTCGAGGACGAAATTTCACGTCCCGCCAGATTCCGAACGTTTAAAATACATTCGAAATGAACGCTGCGGGGTGTAACGGGCCAGGGCCGAGCCAGCGTGAAATGGATTCGGCGTGATTTACAAGCCAGTTTACTGAAGTTAACACACCCGGGTATCGCACCCATGAGCCTCGTACCACGGTGGCATGTTCGGGATGCACGAAAGTTTGACGACCACAACGGGTTTAGTTCCCAAAGCTTCGCTTTTGTTAACTTATTTCGCTTTATTGTAGGTAAAACGAGTTCCTAGAATCTGCCCCGTGCGTCGACACGTGGCGTGCACATTTCATAAAGCGAGACCGGTGGAATGTGAAGAGATAATGAATGCCGCAATGGAAGCCGGGCAACGTTAATAAAATTCGTTATGACGCCTTGTTACGACCTCTGGTTGCCTGTGTGACCGCATTGTAAGCACACTTGATTACCTTCTGCCAAATGCGGGAACGTTACACGTTAAAGGATTATTATTCATTGCTGTTTATTAACGTCCTACTGATGTTGCCTGAGGGCTGTAATTTGTACAGATTACACGTTGACAATGCTGGCTATATTCATGCAACCATAGAAGGGCATTACATTCCTTTCGTAGAATTTTTTCACGAATCAGTAATGCCCATACATTTTGTTTCATGACGTGAAAGCATTTCGAACTCTACGCATAATTTTGTTTCAGTAAATTTCTTGAACGCCACAACGACATATCACTTGGCAAAGGTGAAAATAATTAGGTTGTAGTGGAAAGTGAAATTCCTAATAACAAGCGACAGCAAAGAAAAAAATGCGATACTTCGTATTTTGCATCAGCATGTAGTCAATAACAGATAGTTATAAGAACTTTCGTTAACGGAAAAATGTCTCATTTTATATTTGTATAACATACTGGTGAACTTGTAGACATTATGTGACTACTTTTCCATTAGGCCAATTTTTTTAAGTACCATAATTTTTGTAAAGAGACATGTAAAATTAAAAAATTTTACTGTTTTTGTAATGCACGAATAAAATAAACCAGACCATCTGGAGATAACTTAAAATTGGTAAGTCAAAGGTCTTGTTTTAATTANTGTGACTACTTTTCCATTAGGCCAATTTTTTTAAGTACCATAATTTTTGTAAAGAGACATGTAAAATTAAAAAATTGTACTGTTTTTGTAATGCACGAATAAAATAAACCAGACCATCTGGAGATAACTTAAAATTGGTAAGTCAAAGGTCTTGTTTTAATAAATTTTTATATATGCTTAGGAAAAGTTATTTTATATTTATTAAGGGGCAATCACAATTAAATAATATTCCACAATTTCATTATATTCAGCAATTTTTTTAAATTCATAGATGCATTGAAGTAGCTGTCAGCATCTTCTTCCAGGGAGAATTATCTCGTTTCTGTATGTTAGTTAGTTTTCATTATTTGTACAATTCTAAAACAACAAAATTCTTATATTGACACGTATAAATGAAAAATATATGAGCTCAATTTCTGTTTGCAAGGAAGTGACTGCTGATAATGTATAAATGTTAAACAGTATGTGGTAAAAAATAAAAATTAAAAAATTTGTTGGACAACAACCCTAAATTTTTTTCATAGCGAAATCTTACATATTTTTACGCAGTTTATTATTCAACATAATTAACGTCACCCATGATACTTAACTCGCTTATTAAATTGGTTAATGATGGCACGTTGAAAGGGACAAAGTAAATAATCAGTATAGTCCATTCACGGTTACTTCACACTTTTCTGAAGCTCTGCTAAAGTTCTATTTCCACGATATCCCTCCGCCCCACGCAAATAAATTTTAACATGGCCTTGAAAATTACACCAAAACGACAAAGCCCTGCATTCGTGCGCAATCAGTGTAATAATATTTTACGAAATAACTGTTTCTTACTAGGTATTACCAATACGCATATTTTGTCACTGGTTTGTTTCGCATTAATTATGAATAAAATATTGTAATTTATGTATAAAATACAAATAAAATTTTTATTTAACCAAAACCAAGGTACTGTTATGAACACAAGTATAAATAGCTTGTGAAACACGGCTTACGTAGGATACAACCCAGCAAGTCGTACGTGGAGTGGGGTGATTTTTCTAATGTTTGATTCGGGAAGTGTGAAGTTAACCGCGAATAGACTATAATTAAAGACCTGAAAAATTCGCGAGTTCAATGACCCGTAGGCTATACTTTATTGTCGTATGTAAAAACATGCTAATATCACCGTTCATTGGTTGCTTGTTATATTAGCAGAAGACGGTGATTTGGTCTGCATATTGTGTGCTTATTATTGGGTCAGAGTTGTCCATGCGGTGTAAACTGATGGGTGGACCAATAGCATAAGCTATTCAAACTTACGAGGTTTTAAATTCTAGCTTGTCATGAAATGAAACCGCGAATTTCTCAGGTCTCTAACTATAATTAATAAACAGAGGGCACAGTACTGTACTGGTCAGACCATTTACCACTAAATAAGGCGAACAGGGTTCGATTTCCGGCGTAGGTCTGTAGCAAACTTAAAGAATCAACATAATTGTCGCTGAGAATGTATATTACTCCAGCAGACCAGGAAATTACTATAAATAGGCCTACATTCTGAAAGTAGAGAAAATTTCTCGAGCTTTAGTGACGAGAAGCGATTGGTTGGGAGTATGTTCCAACGTTTTTTTTTAAAATTTGCGCAATGCATTTGAAGTTACTGTTGACGGAACAGTTTTCTTGTTGGAGTGCACCAGTTCCATCTACGTTCCGGAAAATCTCATCGCTTCCAAAAACCGGAAAGAAACAACTAGTATTTAACAAACGCCTTAACGTGAGTTTATTATTCCTTCCGAATTTTCCTAAGGTATGCCCAACATTTTATGCCTTTCTTCGGAAATAATCTCACAAGTATAAATTTGTAAAGCCCAGCTTGCCCGGAAAAAACCATTCCGCGAATGTTTTTTTTAGGTTTTTTCTCATTCCATCCCATCGATTTGGGGATAGCACGCCCCCATTCTACAAATACGATTGTGGCTCGATTCCCGGTGGGGTTAAGCTCAGCATGTCGTAAACGTTGTGGACGTTGCGGTTAGCATGTGGGTTTTCTCGGGGTGCTCCATGTTAGGTTCTTCTACGTTACCTTTCAAGGACGACGTGAAATGTCGACGCTAGTTGGTGATATAGGAGCAATTCTCAGCGTGTGCCATTCGAAACCTCTCATTCCAAAACCACTGTGAAATTTTCTGTATTTCTACCAAGAATTCTTTAGAAAATATTAGCCATGATTATTTGTTGTGTTTCTACACTTGAATTACAGCAAAATTTCACGAATCATTACTGTGTAATGTGTAAAACTAATGCCGAATTTTCTTAAACAAGTACTCGACACTGTAAAAAAATTGTGTGTGGTATTACAAGAAAAATTGTTGGAAACCCAGTTGACAATAAATCCTTTGTATAAATACAAACCGGTTTATTGTAAATTCGGCAAAATCTATATTCGTAATATTGAAAATGAATGGCTTGTATTACATCTTTTATTATGGATAAGTGGACATAAAACAATTTTTCTCTTTTAGAAAACAAATGTGATTAATATCAGATAATAGGGAAAACAAACTGTTTTAAAATGTAATTCACGGCGGAAAAAATTATGCTTTGCCAGCACGGGGATTGAAAACCACACCAATTGCATTACTATTCGCCCCCACCCTTAAAAACAATATTAAATTGACTTACAAACTTTTTGATAATTTTTTTATACTGAAATAGCTGTAAATACCTACAAAATAGTACTGAAAAGAATGCATTAATTTCATTTTAAGAGTTTTGTGTAGATATAAAACACTAACATTAACATTTAATAAGCAATAGCGCCACGTGTTTTTAAAATTGTCGCATAATTATGATTATTTATAGTTATTTTAAGTGTTTTACGTCAGTCAAACTTGCAGTGCCTTTTTTTTTTTAGAATGCAACTACACTTTTCATTAACCCTGGGTTTATCACAAACAGCTACATACGACTTTACGATGTTGAGTGTCCGGCAATTTGCTTGAGCTTGTGGGTACGGGTGAATATAGTACAAATATTTTATGATGTATATTACAAACACGGCTCTTGTAGTTTTACAAACGAGTAATATTACAAAGAAATAGTTTCGTTCTGTGAAAAACTTGTAAAATTACAAACACTTTGTCAGTAAATATTGCAATTTTTTTGGCAATGTAGATTTACGTTTATTATAAACATGTTGCTACATATAAATAATTCTGAATATTTCATAAAACAATGGGTTGTAAAGATAAAATACTTCATCTGTAAAGTTACAAAATATTCTTTGGCAAGTAGTTTTCTGAGAGAATTCTTTGTAATAAGAACAAAACCTTATTTTAGTGTAAAAGGCCGTCGTTTCGATAGGTATAACCTCGCCCACGCAAGCATTCACGTACGTGTCCGTGCATGAACTAAGACGTGTGTTGAATATATATGAAGGGTCTTTGGGAGGGGGGAGGGTTGCGATTCCCGAACGGACTGTAAACGGCTGGTTATAAGGGTTCGGAAAGGAGGGTAGGGTGGGAAGTTAAGGGGGTTGTCTAGAAGGAAGGTTGATGCAAACTGTGGCGGTCACGGCAGGGCCTAGGAAATGGCCGCGATGTGTTCGGAGCAGATAGCGAATGGCCTGCGGTGTTCCTCTCTCCCTCCAGAACCGCCCTCCAAATGACAGGGTTGGGGCGGGATATCCTCGCATGTTTACAGCCGATGTATCTGCACCCCCAAGTGCCTGCCCCGCCCCTCTTCCCCGCCACACCCACCCGGCGGCCGCCGCTCAGGAAGTGACTGTAAATCTGCGCTCGATAGTGAAATCAACTCCTCCTCGTGGCCGGACCAGCATAACAGCTAGTTACGTCCTGAAATATGGAAGGTTCAGACCACAAGTAGACCAAGTCCGTCTTTAATAACTACTGGTAAAATTCATGATGGAAATAATTATGACAAAAATATAGATACACTCAGTACCACGGGTGGATCAAAGGAGTAAGGGGACTAAGGGGCTTTGAGGCCCTCATATGGAGTTTGATTTCACGCTGTATAAACTCAGACTATTCTTAAAGCAAAGTTATTTGCAAATAACTCACTATTATCACATAGGCCTACACATAAGGCCATGCCCGAATTGGATCTTTTAGTTTACTTAAAGGTCACGTTAGCAGAATTTGTCGACCAAAACGACGACTTTTTTGGTATGTTCATATTTAGGTTTTAGTATGTAACGAAGTTTACTAGAATACTAAGTTACTAAATCACTTCCATCTTTGAACAATTGACTATCGACGGTGTCCGAATTGAACGCTGCTAAATACCAAAATATTTATATGCTAAATGGCTAATACGAACACGGTCATAGTGTATTAACAGGACATTTGAAAATAAGTATTTAAATGGCCTATTCATTGATTACTGATATGCGTACTTAGCAATCATTTGTAATCTTTAACGCCTAGTGATAAGCATTTGGTTTTGGAAGATAACACAATGCTCGGTTCTCCACTCATCAGTTATCTCCCTCCTTAGTGAGTCGCTGTATCAGCGATACGTCAGTGCTTAGTTTCAGAAGGAAAATATAAATGATGGTGTAAAACACATGTTTCCTGGAGTAAGTCATTGACGTACGTGGTCCAGTTTTGCTCTGAGCCCTCCATATGTCCGGGCTTGCCTGTACGCTGCCCTCTGTGCTGCTTTGGGAGTCAAAGACTCCCGGATGGCGAGTCTGCATATATATTTTGGAAGGAGTCCCTCGGCCATTTTTCCTTCGTTTACCACGTAGCTAGGGTATTGCAGAGGAGATTAAGGGTGCCCCATAAAACCTGTAATTATTTTCTGGCTTTTCGGTTAATCGCTTCGGGGCCCAAACCCGAAATAAACTCAGGTAGCCTACATAGTCACGTGAGAAACTTTGGAGAGCCGCTGGATTAATATTCACGCTCACATTGATCGCTGTTGTTTATTTTTAACGTACTTCCGCAGAAGGTAGACATAACGTTTAGCTGTTATTTTTTAGTTTTTAGTTTATCTTAGACGGACACGTATTCCCGTGTTCTCGTCTGTAGCTTGTACAAACTGCTTCGAAAATAGAAACTGATAAATCCTTTTATTCGAGGGACGAGTTTTTTAATCTCACGAATACTGGATTCATGAACTACAAATCCCAAGAATTCACACCGAGTTTTTGGATTTCATTTGAAAGAAGAATCAACAAAATCACCGTAATGAAACTCATTGTACTTAACGTGAAACTTGGCCACAATTCACAAACGCCGTTTCAGAAAATATTTTCTAAATGGCATTTGCTTAAAATGATTGTCTACATTCCATGGAAATTATTGATTAAATAAGTAATTAATGCCTTGTTTCATCCAAAACTTTGCCGAGAAAGACTTTTTTTTGTTCACATTTTAGTAGCAATGGCAATACTTACGATGATGCAAAACCCAAATATTCACCCATTGTATCAGGAAAATATTACTGAGAAATGAACTGCCTTTGCTGCACTATTCATGTTTTGGAAATGATGATATGTGACGAAAAGCTGGCATGACTAGACAGATACCGAATTACCCGTGATTGCCACGGTAAACGTAAACGAAATTAATAGGAAGTCCAAAAATATGACGCGATAGCTTTACTTTGGCGATAATTTGAGAAGAAAATCGAAAGTTAAGATTCTCACTGGTGGAGTAGTACGGCCACAAGCCAAAAGTAGTCATTTTGCCGGAGAGCATTTTTAAAGTACAGACACTTTTTATCAACATTCACCTTTGAAAGTGTAAAAGTTTTTCGACGATATAACTCCTGTCACTATTTTGTAAACACTTTTACTGAAAATAATTATTAAGAATCTTAATAAAATTACTGCTATGTTGAGGATTAATTTGGAAATTTCTTACGTGAAAACGTTATTATGTGGTACTTTTGAAAATGAAATTAATACCAAATTGCATTTGGAAGCGTGCAAGTTTGGAACTGCATTGATTATCAAGTGGCTTGCATTGCTGTGACATTGGTCCATCCTTCCGTGTGGTAACGTTTTTCAAAACAGACCTTTTCTAAGCCTCTGAACTTATTTTAACGCCCAGTACACTATATTAACAGTAGCTTTCTTACTAAACACTTAACACTACACATAAACTATATAATACATTAAACAATGCATTATGCTGCGATATCAAATCGTTAAATTTTAACTACGTGTATATACAATTATAGCATCATACAATCACAAGTATTTAATTGAATGTAACATTAATATTTAATTTAACATTGCAATTTTTGTAAAAATATAACGTGTGTTGCACTCCAATTAATTTACTTGATTTGTGTCAAGTTAACATTATTTTATGAGGTTTAAAATAATTTGGTACGTCATAAAGACATTATTAGTTTTAATAGAAATATTTTTATTCAGCGCACACAGATGATTTAATAGCTGAGAACTTATTGCAGGAATTGTTCATGTTTACTCTTAAATACATTCTCAGGGTTATGGAAGTAATTTGTTGAAATTTGAATTGAAATACGTTTTTATTCTTTTATCAGACCCTTGCTTTAACTGTTAATTGTTGATGTACAAGAGGTATTTGCTTATTTGATTTTATGTTTAGATATTTCAGTTTTTTTCACAGTGAAACGTCTGGATTTTCAGATTCAGTGTGGTTTTAACGTTTAAGCAATTCCTGATTGACTTCAAATTGTGTACGTGGCTTGATACTTACGTGTAGTTACAAAATGTTGTAGCGTGGGTGGGTGGGGCACTTATACTTTTATGGTGGTGGTGAAAATTCATTTATCGCTCACTACGAGAGGGTATAAATGTGAGGCACCTCCACCAGTGTTGTAATTCTGGTTTTTAACTACACATTAAAGGATTTAGGGGATGCGTGCTTAGCGATACAGTGAAGTAGGTTGTCTTGATACTTAGTGTGTTAATGAATTAACATGTTTAATTTTGAGACAATACTTATTTAGTTAAATCGAGGGAGCTTAGAGGTATACTAAAATATTAAATTGTTATAGTCTTTTCGGGGTTTCTTCACACTTCCTGAAAAAAAAACCTCTGTACTCTGAAGAGCCCAAAAAACTGGTACACCTACCTAATATCGTGTAGCCCCCCCGCCCCCCAAAAGTAGAAGTTCCACGAGACGACGTGGCATGGACTTACTAATGTCTGAAGGTACGCAGGAGGCAATTCACACCATGAACCCTGCAGGGCAGTCCACGCATCCAAACTGCGCCAATTTGAGAAAGGGTTGCACGTCTGTCACGTTTAATGATTCTTGTCAGTCGTAATTTGTCTCGTTTTTTCAAGATCTTTTTCCGGCCACAGCATTGTAGAAGATGCGATGTTTTGCCTGATTCCTGATATTCACGGTACACTCGTGAAATGGTCGTACGCGAACATCAAAATGTTATCGCTACCTCGGAGATGCTATGTCACATCTCCCGTGCGCCGACTATAACACCACGTTCAAACTAACTTAAATCTTGATAACCTGCCATTGTAGCAGCTGTAACCGATCTAGCTACCGACCGCATCGCGTTACTCTGATTGGATCCATACCTCTGTTATTTGCATACGCAAGCATATGACAGTTTTTATTTGCTCGTCAGTGTAAAATTACCCCGGGTTTGACGTGTATGGTTATTTCCTAAACGTGCTACGTCCCGCAAGCGTTCTATACTTGTTAACATAAAAGTACCTTATTTCTTGTTGAATTGAAATATTATTTATATGCTATGTATAAATAACTATATTTAATTTATAATTATTATAAACAAGAACAGCGAGAAAATAGGGGTGTTGTTAATGCCTAGTAATAAATAGTTCATACGCAAAATATTGTTACACTTAGTGCACACAAATGCGGTGGGTGGAACCTCTGGTGTAATATTCTATATTTAGGTAAGGTATGTTTGCATGAGGCGGAGATATGGCTTGAAAGTGTAACATACGCAGGGCTTCAAAAAAGTATGAAGTAACCGTGAACGAACTATATAATAATCATTATTCGCATTGAATTTAAGCCACGGTGCGTTACGAAATCTTGAAGCAATTTATAAGGAAAGTTTTAGAGTTTGTCATGGCTCCAGAGACTGATGTCTGTGGACGTATTACGACTGCCGGCAAACCCCATCTTCTGGCATATTGATGGCGCAGTGTTTTGGCAACAAATAAGGCCGTGCATCGCGTGTCCGTCACTTAATATCGAGCGTGCGTTGAGGAAGAAACTGCCGCGACTTCCAGCTGTTGGAGTTGGTTCCTTATGTTGCGGCCCTGGCAATCACGACTCGTGTCACATACACCGGCGTCATTTCTAAATATAATAAAACAAAGTCGCTTATCCACGTCTCTATGTGTATTCGATTCGTTCTTCTAACTTCTAATTTACTCTATGGATTTTGATGCGGTTTTTAACATAATTTAGAGAATTTCGTGAGGAAGGTTGAAGTTTATTATACATTTATTTTTAATGTAAGGATAGTAGAGAAATGTAGAACCGTTTGTAATCAAGTCGTAAAAAACCGTTTTTACGGTGCATACATGGCTTGTTTTGACTGAACCAAGAGAGATACATCAAATTAATGTACTACAGATTTGTAGCTCTCAAAAATGTCTACAGAAAAGTCCACGATAGCATATATTTATCTTTTGAGGATGACCCACAGTAACTATTTTTGTCTCTCAAACTATCGCTGTAAAAAACTAAATTGGTTACCGGGCGAAGCCGGGCCAGTTCGCTAGTGTTTGATAATCGCAACACAATGATGGTATTAACTCAATTCCGTTTATTTTGTGTTGTGGTCATGTTACTTAGAAAGTTTTATAACGTAGCTGTATATGTGGCCAATGCAGAAGAAGACAACAGTTCGCAAAAAAAAAAAAAATGAATTTAAAAGATTGGTAAAAACATTAGTCTTTAGATGCCATCACGTTAATTGTCATATATGTTTATGCTCTGGAAATGGTTAATACGTGTGTTATATATTTATAGAAGAGTGGATTGAAATGTTGATGCCTTGCACATTAACTGTCTATCATGAGAATAAGTCANACTTAGAAAGTTTTATAACGTAGCTGTATATGTGGCCAATGCAGAAGAAGACAACAGTTCGCAAAAAAAAAAAAAAAATGAATTTAAAAGATTGGTAAAAACATAAGTCTTTAGATGCCATCACGTTAATTGTCATATATGTTTATGCTCTGGAAATGGTTAATACGTGTGTTATATATTTATAGAAGAGTGGATTGAAATGTTGATGCCTTGCACATTAACTGTCTATCATGAGAATAAGTAATTGAAGAGTGCGTCAATGAAATGTTTAATACTCGTAGATAAGTCCGACACACAATGAAATTGTGCTATGAAAATATATTAACTAAATCCGGTAGAACATGCATAAGACATCGACCAAAAATGCAGCTGGAGTCAATGGGAACTAAACCCTTCCCAAGACTCCTGTGTCTCTAGCAAAATTAATACTCGCAGTTAATATTAAGCGAGTTTTCTTAAACATTAAATTTAGTTGCATTGTTTGCAAGGTAATTTAATGATATTCGACAATATAGTAATTTTAAGAATTTCTTGGTTGTTCCATTTCAAGTGGAAGTCAAATCAGTTACCATTTTATCTGCTTAAAACTTCGTGGGTTCTCAAAAAATATCCAGAGCACACCAAATATACGTGTTCATTTTAATCTCTTCAAAAATTAAAAAAAAATATCGCTACTTTTTTAAAATTACAATTATGTTCTACTTGACAATTATTGAAGAATTTATAGTGGACATCTTCTTTGCGCGTGAACGGCGACATAATTTACTTGCGACTTATGGCAGTTAATAATTTTAAAAAAATTTTCTAGCCACTCTATATTTACTATTTTACTTCCTGCGTCCCAAAATATACAAATATGAAATAGAAACATGGTACAAAAATTATGACTTTCAAAAAGGATTACAAAATATTAAATTATTTTTGCATTAACCATTCGCCAGTTATTTTCCCACGCTAGCGCCACCGCGTATTTAGCCTCTGGATTTTCCCCTCTGCGTGGTGGAATTCTCCTTAGCCTCCTGTTTCCTCCCCTCATTTCTCTCCCTTGATTACCCTTCCTTGTGCGTCATCATTTAGTTTAGTATGGGGGCGAGTTAGTTTAAGTTGTTGCACACTCTGTGCCCGCCTTATTATTCTTTTTCTACGCCTAGCCAACGACTATTCCTCGTCGGGTCGACGCCTACTGGAACTGCAAGAAGATGTCTTGAATTTGTTGATTTGCCCGTCTTTGGGTCGTAGCCGTTTTCGAGGCACTTAAAATTTTTTTCGATGCGTGTGGAGCCTTAATGTGGAGGAGCATGAAACGGTGTTGTGGACGCTTTAGTGTCAGTTTCAGAGTTTTTAATAGTTGTGTGGAGTAACTTTATGAAGTGTTGGGTAAGCAGCAAGTAAACTTTTTCTAAATTGTGGTTTTGGTCGCCGGCCTAAATTTGGTTTTGGTGCAACTAAATTCTAGCTTTGCTGCGTGCCTCAGTTTGTCTCAAAGTGTAGTGTTTGGCTTTGTCTGCCGCCCAAGTTTACTTGGTTGTCTAATGTTTTCACTGAGTGTCCACGACTTACGCGTTGGGCGTATTATTATTAATCTTTAAAGGTGGTCGTCTTTGTTTACTTTAAATTGTGTGGGGCTTTAATGGAAATTTTAAGTACATTTTTTATTACGTATTTTTAAATAAGTGAGGCTTTACTGGGCTTCTTAGGCTGTCCTGCTTTAATTATGCTCCATTAATTTATCTCTAGTCTAAATTATTGGTTTTTGAGTATTGTTTATAATTGTATTCAACTCTTTAATGCACGTTTGATAACGTCAATTTTGAGTGAGGAACTTTTGTAATTTTACATATTTTATATATTTTTATATATTGGTGTTGCCATTTTTAAAATTGTCATATGCTTTTTAATAATCTAGTGTTAAACGATTTTGGTGCTGCCGACTTTTGTAATCTATTGGATCTAAATATTATATATATATATTGATGTGTCCAACATTATTTGTGCTTCGGCAAAATTTAAAAACATTANGCCATTTTTAAAATTGTCATATGCTTTTTAATAATCTAGTGTTAAACGATTTTGGTGCTGCCGACTTTTGTAATCTCTTGGATCTAAATATTATATATATATATATATTGATGTGTCCAACATTATTTGTGCTTTGGCAAAATTTAAAAACATGANAACATTATACAAATTTAAGGGGTTATATATAAAAACGTGTCGTTATAAAAGAGAGCAACTTTACCAGATAAAATACTTACGTGTCACAAATTCCCTAATAAAGCCTACAATAACATTTTCTACATTTTACATGTCTCAAAGTGAGACCAACCCCTTAGTGTGGCCTCCTCCCGAGTGTCTGCCGTCGCTTTGCTTGCCAGGGCATTTACAGTATAGATTCCTCAACCGTCGTCCTCCCCAAAGCTGTGGAGAACGTCCTCGAAACGGAAGTCGATCGTCGTCCCATCAAATTCGAAGGCAGCGCTGACCTCACAAGGCGACCCTCTCAGTCGCCCCAGCCACCTCTAGGTGGAAGGAACGCCACGCGGCCAGTGAAACTCCGGCCTCCGCCGAAGCCACCTGGCACCAGCGTGACGGCGTCTCGCTTCCTCGGGCTGCCATCAACGGGCAAACGTCTTCAACAGCGCAAGCACCCATGACTCGAGCCAGATTGACGTGAGGTAGCGTAACTCCGTTCTAAATAATAATTCGACAACTGTACCAACGTGAAAAAAAACCTATTAAGTTTAGTGGCATTGAACCTGCAACTACTACAACCACTATTAACTTAAAGTTGTTCAGTGTAGCTCGCTCAGGTTAACCTTCTTCCCTACTAGTCTCCGGCAAAATAGGTTAACACCCACGGAAATTACATTGTAATTTTTTTTTCCCACCCTACGATTAAAATGGTAATTGCATATACGCTCCTGTAGCTGACAAGGAATTAGATAATTAAAAATGCACAGTTGCCTACGAATGGTCCGCATACACGTTTGGCAGTCTAAACATTTTAACGTTATCCATTTATTTTGACGTTGATTTGCCTAAAGAGGTACCTGTTAATTTTTTTTTATACGTTTGAAGTTTATATCATTACTGTAATACCTACGGTGATACAACGCACGAGGGAGCTCGCCAGAAAATTTGCATGTTACATGCTGACACGCTGACGAGCCCGGCTGCTATAAATTGATACGCTCATTTATCTTAAAGTAGGTTATCGCTATTGCATTTGCGATTTCATTACAGTGATGGAAACGTTTTTAATGGCTCGTAACAAGGGTGTGAAAATACGCGCTATTGTGTTGGCATGTCCAATAATTAACGGAAAAAAAAAAGGGTCGNTTTTTAATGGCTCGTAACAAGGGTGTGAAAATACGCGCTATTGTGTTGGCATGTCCAATAATTAACGGAAAAAAAAGGGTTGGTTTTACGTGCTTAAACAATTTACGTTCGAAAAATATGTACGCGACACGAATACATAAAGACGGCTTCATTCTTACTGCCTGGAAAATTTATTTCCATAGCCTAGGTGTAGCGTATTTTTCCCGCTGTTGTTGCTGCTCATTTTAGTGTGCAAATGTGTAATTTGGATCATTAAAGTGGGGAGCATGTTTTGTGACTTTTTATTACTTATTTAAATCTTGTATTAACTAAATTGATTAAAATTAGAAAGAAAGCATATGTCATAATGGTAAATGCACAGTTGTACAAAAACATTTAAGTTAATCTTCTAAAATGCTCAACAAAACGTTTGTGACATAACACTTCCAAATTAAAATGTTTCATTATTATTTTGAAGCACTTCTATGACTGAAAGTTGGAATGTTTAAAATACGGGCACTGCCCATTTTCGGGAAACTAAAATAAAGACAGTACAGAGAAAACAACAGGAATGAATATATTTCCTGATGATTTCTAACTAATAGGCTGTTCCTGGTTAATTGAGAGAACTTTGAATCAACCTTTGAAAAATGTCACTGCTCCTACCTGCAGGTAGTTTTACAGACAAAGTGATTGGCATGCGCCCAGTTAAGTTGGTAACGGCAGACGGAATGTAGGCCAATGTCCTAATGTTGAATGAAAATAGTTTGGTCATCATTTGTGCTCACAAAAATTTAATTTTTTTTAATTAATTTTTTTAAATACTACAGAATTACTAAATTTTACCAATTTATTTACTTTTATAATATTTTCATGACGAGTGAATAATGTTATCAGGCCCATGTAAAAGTTATTTTTGGATATGGAGAAATAATACACAATGTGCGTGGAAGTAGATCTTGAGCAGGGCTTACGAAAGTGCTCAATTTACCGTAAACAGCCTATACTTAAATATGCGATTCACCATTCCCATTTTAAGAGAAAGTGCAAACGACCAGGCCTGTCCTTAGGTAACACACTAAAGAAGATGTCTGGTATTTGTTTCTCGCGCGTATGTCTTCGAGACTGGCTCACGATTTATACTGCAGGTACTGTCGACATTAGGAAGGTAACATTTTTTTGCCTTTAGACCTCCAACAATCGCGTACTTTTATTTTTTTATATTGGAGCGCATGGAAAAATAAAGCACCGGGATAGGCCTAAAAAGATATGCTTTACTCATGCAGTGACATAAAATACACAGACTACAATAAAGATAATGTTATTTGAATAATACTTTTTTTCGCTGAAAGTTTAGAAAGTTGATAAACAAACGTCTACTTACACGTGAAACCTTTGCGGCCACGAAGTTCTCTCTCGATGAAGCGTTCAACTAGGCATTAACTCTTCCATCATTGTCAGGAAACTTATTGAAGTTCACTTTATTCAATCAGGATAATTTCCAAGATTCAAGAAAGACGCTACTAAAACAGTCTGTTGTGTTATTACACAGACGCCAGTTTTAATCAAAATATGACCCGCTACAGCCTAAACCAACCAAGCTGCCCAGTCATATTCGCCACCTACCTCGGCTGACTAGTCGTGACGTCAGTGTCGTGGGAAGGCGTGGTTGTATGGCCTTGAAGTCTCGATGGTCATTGCACGGCTGTCTGCTATGCTTGGATAGACATTTCCTAGTAAAGTGAGCACTTTTGAGGCCCTGGTTACATTTACTCTCCGTGATTTTTTATCCTTCTACCACTTTTTAAAATAAATATTGCCATTAAAGCAATAAATACAGTGTATACATTGCACAAGACACAAAAGTTAACGTCTAAGGCTACAATAAAAAAAATTGTTTCCAAATGAGAGGGCTTTAAAAATTGCTCGCTTTCTACGCCTACAGAGCGCAGCACACTATAGCGATAAACATGGCGGGTTTCTCAGGTACAGTGTATCGAAAATACGTGAACTTTGTGCATGCGTGTATATATGTATATATACACGCACACATACACTCACACAAAACCGGAAAGTTGGAACCTGTACTTGAATTACACGAAATAACGGATTATGTCCGAGATTTTAAATGCCCTTCTTTTGAGGACTTTCGGTGCCACTTTTGATGTGCGGCATTGTTTTGCAAAGTAACCAGAACTAGGAGAGATGCATTTAGTAGCTACCTCACCCTACACTGGAGAATTTAAAGATTATACAAAATTGACGTTCTTCTTTGAAAAATGCAAACGTTGCGCGATGTCGCGACTTTTCGGGATGGAAATAATGTTTTGTGGGCTTACATGTAAGGCTGAATCACTATCGCACAGTTGCGTTTTACTAACTGCGATGTCCTAAGTAGTATTATTGCGGAAAGGACTGTGTAGTCAGGGAAATGTTTCGGTGAAGAAACATTACATAATGCGCTAACTCGTGGACATCCTAACTAAGTTAGAATGGGAAAATATTGATTCATCACCTCTTCAAGTAAGGTCTTGCTGGGTATGATACCATGACGAAACTGTTCAAAACGTTATATTCCAAACGAACAAATCTTAATCGTGAGAGTCAGACAAGTCGTATACTTAAACTAAATTAATAATGGGGAGCTGATGAGCCACTCTTTATAACTTCTGCTGGGATGGTAGGTCATCCCATATCTGACTCACTGCTGGTAATCGGGATCGTTTTTCTACTTTCCAGCAAATCAATTATGTCCATTTTTAAGTTTCGTATTGCGTTGTATCATCTCAAAAAGTCCATAAATGTCAGTAAATATTACATATTGGTCTTTTCATCATATCAGCAAAGCAATTTTGTCGTGATGTAATAGCACATATTTCCGCCTTCAGATGTCAGCCACTTAGCTGGCGCCATGCGTATAAACCATAGGCTGAAGATGAAGGAGACGGATTATCGTCATCTGCGCATGTACCCAACATTGACCTTCCCCAATCCTACCCATTTGTTAAAGTCACATGGCAAACAGCGATAAACGTTTGTTTATATCTTAATTTTCTAAAAGACAAGATCTTTTAAATGAATAGAATACTTTTACCGAATTGAATCGAATTGCTTTACAACAAGGTCACGGGGAGTATACAGACATCTCAGAGCGCTTGTTTACAAGAATTGTGTTCTAGCTTCACATCCTATCAACGCAGCTAATGATGGTCGCATTTGCATTAAAGCGGTTCAATATTGGAACACGGAGAATCTTTTGCTAAGCTAGCGTGATCATTCTATAGTCCTTTCACGGTTGCATACAGCTATTTTGAAGCCTTTCTAATGTTCTACTTTCAAGCTATCCCATCGCCTCACGCAAACAAAGTTTAACCATGTCTAGGAATTACACCAACGGGACAACGCACCTCATTCTTGCGCACTCAGTGTAATAATATTTTGCATAATAACTATTTCTTACTAGACGTTACCAACACACGTATTTTCTCACTGCTTTTATTCGTATTACTGACAAGTATAATATTATGATTCGTATATGGAATAAGAAATAAAACTTATATTTAAGCAAACATAAGGTACTTGTATGTCATTATATGTTAACACAAGTACAAAACGCTTGTGATGCATAACATAATTAGTAAACAATCAAGCACGTCATGCATGGGATGATTTTTTTCAAAGGTTTTATTCAAAATGTGTGAAAAAAAACCGCCAGCAGACTGTACCTAACATCAGTGTTGTGCAGTGAACTTTTAAAATGAACGAGTTTTTAGGAATTCCTAATTCATGATACTTTAAAGGTACTCGCTCATGTTTTACACTGCAGACTTCAAATTCCATGAATTCATTTGTTTAAAGAACTTTATTAATTTAATGTCACTTTTAAAAATGTTTTCATATGCCTTACTGATTGTTTGGCAATCTCTAACTTTTTCAGGGTGAGAGCAAACAAACTGTGGTTACTCTGCAGTTTCTAGTCGCTTGACAATGCTAGTGCAAGTAGTTCTAAATTACTCTATAAGCATCTCTTGTTTCCATCACTAGGTATAGAATAATAGCAAAGATTTCCAAATTCGAAAAAAAAACTGTATTTTTAAACATTTATATTGGAATACTTCTAAACTTCAAGTGTGTCGTGTATAATTTGTATGGCAAAGGTATTGACATTTCCACTTGAAAGCACGGGTCAGTTATCAGAAGAGCATGCCAAGATGTTCTCCGTCTTAAAGTGGAACTTCGTTACACGTTAACTATTTTATTGCTGAATTTTTACCTAAACCGGCCTTTGTCATCAATCTATAGAAATATTTGTGGCATTTATTTTAAATAATGCCATAACAATAGGTTGTGATATTTTTGTGCAAATGTGAATGCGGTTTGTTTGTGCTTAGCCACTCATTTAGTGGGATTTGTGTTTTTTCTTTTAAAGAACTCGTGATGAACTTAGTAACAATTTAGGAAGAACTTGAATTTTTAAGTGAGGTTTGAGATAAACTGTAATTTAACTTTTAGAAGTTAATTTTCCACTTGGAGAACATAAATTTATGAAAGTTGATTTTGATATAGGCCATTCACGATAAAGTGAGCACTTTTGATCACCTAGCTACTTTTTTAATTTGAGCCCTATTTTACCTTTCAAAAACCTTTATAAATAAATATTGCCATGTAAGTAATGAACACAGTGTGTATATTCGGCCGGCCTCTGAAGTTAACGTCTAAGGGTAAAATAAAATATATTTATTCACCACTATTTCAAATGAGAGTGCTTTGAAAAATGCTCAACTAACCGTGAATAGCCTATAGTGAACTTGCACATTACTACCTCATGTTCATTGTGAAACTGTCTAAACCATGGTGATGGATAGTGATAGACAGGAAACGTAACTTGAGTCAAGACATGCTTCCTCTTTGGCGCTTGCAGGATCCAACCCTCTCGTGGCAAAGGAGACCCCCTCTGGCCCCAGAAACTGCGGAGTTATAAACCGCACGCCGGCCCAGCACAATGTGAGTGACGATATTTCCTCATCGCTTAGGCGTAATGAGCTCTGCGCGGATAATCCTGCCGGTTGAGGGGTGCGGGCGGGGTGCAGCAAGGATATCGAGGAGGAGGAAGGCTTTGGAACATGTTGCCCCAAAGGGGCGTGTGCATTATGGTCGCTGAGAGTGGTTGTTGAAGCGGGAGGGAGGCAGACGGGAATAAGCCCGCTCGTAGCGTAGTTTGACGGCGCGCTTTCGCGTCCAAAGCCGCGGGGCGAAGCAGATTACGCCTGCTCGCCTCTATGTCTGCGCGCGCGTGTGTGTGTGTGTGTGTGTAGCGGCGTGTTATTGTCCTCCGTCGGTTAAAACCGCGAGAACAATGGGCCTGGTTACGACACGCGATACTCTGCGTTCGCAAAACCTACGCGAATACCGTTGTAATTGCTGCGTTACTATGCGTTCGCAAAACCTACGCGAATGTCTCCCGTACAAACTGTTGTAATTGCTGCGATACTCGTCGCTTCATTACCCCCACTGTTATTAAAAGTTCACAGCCTGCTGACTGGATAAGAGTATTTTTTTTATTTTCTCTCGTGTTCATCTCAAAAATTTCTACGAAATGCTGGTTTTGTAGACGAATTTATGAAGTAGCTAAGCGA
The DNA here is from genome assembly GCA_002778355.1 of Clitarchus hookeri. Taxonomy (NCBI): domain Eukaryota; kingdom Metazoa; phylum Arthropoda; class Insecta; order Phasmatodea; family Phasmatidae; genus Clitarchus; species Clitarchus hookeri. The sequence continues at coordinate 448,614 of NQII01001697.1, forward strand.
TAGGTAACTTAAGCTTATTTTTTACGCAGTAAAAAAATCTTAATAAAATTTCTTTATGATTTAAAGCATAACAAATTTATTTTAATACTGCACAGTCAGTGAAACGACATCGTTAATGCCGCATTATGACGTAGAAGTACTTTCGCCAACGCGGTTGCATCTTCACTTAAAATATGACCAT
>NQII01001698.1:0-12500 GCA_002778355.1 Clitarchus hookeri
AGGGTTCATGTATCAATTCACATGTTCATGCAACAATAAAACCTCGATTTGTGAAATATGAATTATCCTGTATTATTCATTCATTAGTGAATTGGACCATTAAACAACAGTGTCGAAGCATTCCTACGCCCGATCACTGAGGACTAGNTTAAGTGTTGGCGCCTCACGCCACAGAACAGATTACAACACCTACATCCAAACCTCAGCTTTGGCAGGTGTCAAACTGTTCTAGTTAAATGCATTCATGCAATTGAAATGCCAGTAACAAAAAAAAATCTAAAAAGTGTTAACACATAGGAATGCAACAAAACAGTTATGAGAAAGAACATGCATTAATATGGCATGAAAACCAGAATTTGCACTAACATATTTTTAAATGACAGACAATATGACAATATAGGATACTTAAAATTTGTTCATTATGAAAAATTGAATTATTTATTAAAACTGGATAAAGCATGTAAACACAATAAAATTATCAGCAAGTGTTTTAGTAAAACTACAAACATGCTTTTAGTAAAACTATAAAAATGCTTTCAGTTATGCATGATAAACACAAGAGTTGTTCATTCCAGACAGATTTCCATGTGACATTTTCCTCATTTTGAATTTTGTTAGCCAAAACAGTTAAAAGTTTCTCAGAATTTAGAAAGTAACATCTATCACGTTCACTTTTACCCAAATCCACTTTGTTCACATTCTTATATAATTTTTAACTTGGTAGTAATGTCTACTGCCATTAGTTCAGACAGTTTATTATCTCGATCTTTTTACTATGATGTCCATCTTCACAAATGTACCATATCTACATCGCTAAGGGCTTTTAACAATGATTACACTTTTGTCTGTGAAATTGACATTTTATGACACTCCTTAATTTACAGCAGAACCCTACTAAAACGATCCCTCACAGTTTCCAGAAATAAACTTGTTATAACAGGCTAGTCGCTAGATATTTCGAGACATTTTGAACCTATCCCCAACCACTACACGCCAAAATGTGCAGTATTTTGCACGACGTCAGTGTTCAATCATCTCTAGCGTGAAAATGACTATGTAAATATAAATGTATTTTAATAGGCAGAAGTCTTCTGACAAAAATGCTATTCAGTGTTCTCAAGCAGTTGCAAATGTCATGACAACGTACAACATTCAGTACACAAAACTGACTGCAACTGTGACAACATGCCCGACCTGATCAAGTGTCCTCTCACCCGATTGTCCTATCATCCATATTGTTAAATATTATTTTAAGTTTCCACTGAAATATGTACTGGCTAAAACTAATGAATAACAAGTAATATTTAGGTTTAACTAAAATTGTTACAAAAACAGCACATTCACGTTTTAATAAAAACACATGCCTTTTTATTATAAAATTTATTTAATGAAATGAGACAATTTTTACGACAAAATGGTGAAATTTTAATGAGCATATCAGTTTATTTTGTTTANATTTATTTAATGAAATGAGACAATTTTTACGACAAAATGGTGAAATTTTAATGAGCATATCAGTTTATTTTGTTTACCATAAATGCGGGGCCCTATGGATAAGGAACAACAAGACTCAAAGAAAGATAGAGGCAATGGGCATGAAAGTTGCAAGGTGTGTGATGGCGGTAAAGAGGAGGGAAAGAATTTGAAGTGGTACAAGAGAAAGTACAGATACAGGGGCTGGCAGAGATCATAGAAGAGAGAACAATGAGGTGGTATGGGCGTATCAAGAGGATGAGAAGCAAGAAGTTGACAAATATGTTGGAACTGAAGTACAATGGGAAAGGGCTGCAGAATAGATGGGAGGAGCAAGACACTGAGGGAGTAAGAAGGAGAGGAACAGACTGGGAAACCGTAAAAAAGTGAGTGTGGCGGAAAAACAAAGAAAGTTGTAGGTATTTTACCAAGCTACCCCAGCCACAGACTGGGTGGGTGGATGTCGACAATGATGTCATGACAAATGAAGGGAGAGATTTGGGCAGCTTTTAACATCAAAGTCTGTAGGNTGGGTGGGTGGATGTCGACAATGATGTCATGACAAATGAAGGGAGAGATTTGGGCAGCTTTTAACATCAAAGTCTGTAGGGCAGATGAGAATGATGTGAGGCGAGTATGGAGCAGCACCGGAATGCAAGGGTGGGAGAAACAGGAGATCCCGGGAAAACCCGCTGACCAGCGGCATCATACAGCACGATTCCCGCATGCAAAAATTTGAGAGTGACCCCATCGAGAATTGAACCCGGTTTGCCTAGGTGGGAGGCGAGTAGTCTGACCGTTACACCATCGCTGTCCCATCTCGATGGCGAGAATTGTGTCCATGACCAAGATTACGTCTATTATGATGAAGTTGTTGATATAAGTAAAGATGCTGTTGAGGCCCAGGGACTAGCGAGCCTCACCTGCACGTCTCCTTCATGCACTCGGGGCTCTCGCAGACCAGCACACTCAGGTCTGGGGGGAGAATTGCAGCGTACTCGCAGAATGGACAGCGCACCAGGTCCTCGAGGTGGGCAGACTCCACCTCCTCCAGGGACCTCTGCTGGACCATCCTTGCGAACAGTGTTGCGTTCAGCAGTGACTGCCATCAGCACACAACATGCACGCTATTATCATGTGACACGAGGTTGTGCTACTGTTCAAGTGTGGTCACATGCTCAGAGAGGAAGCAACACCCAAATAATTAAACTCCCAATAAGCTATTGGCAACATATATATTTCCTGCACTATGAAATAACATACTGATAACCTGGTATGAAAATCAGAACGAAGCAGCCAATGGCCTCTTTTCTGTGTGAGTAATTTTCCCATTCTTACCACCACGTGGTAATTTTCCCATTCTTACCATTCCATCCAAGAGCCTGAAAACTTTCTTATTGACTGTGCATAGATGAAAATGAATTCCAATGAGGTTACTGCACATCACACAATAAAGTGGCCATTGGTTGCTGTGATCAGTTTTCATTCTAGGCTGATCAATCTGAAGTGTTTCTGTTTGTGTGAACTGTAGCCTAAGTTGTCAATGGCCACTTTACTGTCCAACTAATAAACTTTTTCAGTTTAATTGAGTTTTTTTTTTTTGGGATGCAGCCCTTCACTTTACAGATAAACATATACACAATTATCAGATTTTATTCAGATAGCCCTGTTTCACATCATCTTGAGGAAGTAGCGTGATGATTGTAAATTGACGGCTCAGATACAATAAATCTTCCGGCAGATACAGGACTGCCTCCTTTTCTTACCACACCATCTGTTTACAGACAGCATGTGCTGCGTAACCGGTGACGACAGCACTGTCAGCGCCCACTACATTTGTACAACTAACAGAAGCATGTTCTGCCAATGTCAACACGACAGCAAATAATTTTCTACATAAAGAAACGTGTGTGATTCGCAACAGTTCAGTTTATACAACAGGGATTAAGATTCTGAGCGCTGGCTACATAACATTACATAGTCTGATTTTAATGTAGTTATTTGGGATATGCCATAATATATCCTAATTCCTTGAAGATATTGGCAAAATAATATTTCTTAGCCATCAAAACATAAACATGTTAGTTAAGGTTGCAAGTACGTCGCTAGGCTACCAAAAATATATAAAAAGACACAAATTCAAGTGCTCACAGTGTAGTACTTGTCGACAGGCGCGCGCGCGCGCGCACACACACACACACACAGGACTTTCGCAGTTGCGCGATCGCGTGAAAATGTGTCGTCCTTTGCGCGTGCGCGCCTGTCGACAAGTACTACACTACACTGCGAGTACTTGAATTCCTGTCCTTTTATATACTTCCTAGCCATCAGTTTTCAATACGTTCTCTGCAATGTTTCAACACTCAAAAGTGTACGTTACTAACATAAATGCAATAGATTGAATACTATGATACTTAAAGAACATGTCACTGGGACATTAACTAATTGCTATCATATTGGCCAGTAATGGATCTTGCACAGTACAGTGTGGCTTACAGCGCACAGTTAACTCTCGATTCTACGACCCTTCACGGTTCCCGGGAAAAGGATCATTTCGAGAGGGTCGCTACTCCAGGGGTCTTAGAATCGAGAGTTGACTGTATTATGGACCAATAGGACGATGGTGTATGGGAAAACAGACTGATGTTCACGCCACAGTGAATACAAGTGACTTTCTTCTGACTAGCTTTGAATACGTGCAAAAGCGTGATAAAAGTGAGAAGACGTGTGTAAGTTATGCTGAAAAACAACATCGTTGTCTAGTTTTCATTACAATTCTTAATTAATGATCACTATTTAGACGTGATGTGTGCCACAATTTGTCCTCCGAGCATTTGCAGTTGGCAAAGAGCGAGGTTCTCCCATATCTGTTGTTATCACCTGGGCCTGCGTGCAGATGCTAGCAATTCAAATCAAACGCAAGCATTCACATAGGAATGCAACGGCAACAACATGTTCAAAAAGGTTGTAGTCTTTTACTACACTATAATCAAGAGTTTCTGCAAACAAAATTATGGCAGGACTGACCATTGCCAGTCCCTCTACTCTTGAAGAAATCTTAACGTAAGTAAGACAAGCTCATCTACTTATCAAACGCATTCCTGAGGAAACAAACACCTAGAATAAACACAATTTAAAGTCATCAAATAGTAATACAAAAAAGTGAAATAAAGTTGTTGAGAAGCAACAATATTTGGTGAAGACACAAAGTGTGCAGCCTTATATTAGTTTCTTGACTTCAGGGTTGTTCAAAGGAGGATGATCAGGTTGCATACTATTTCATCAAAGATGTTGGAGATTTGTTTTAGCAACAAAAACAGTTGTTCCATGTATACGTATTCACATCTGTTCAAATTCCTGTCTTCCTCAAACCGTCTCCATAAAAAAAATCAAAACAATCCCAATAATAATGTTTCCTTCAATACAAACTTTTCCACAGATGCATGCACGCGCACACACAAAACAAGGAATTCGAATTTGTTGTGCAGTCAAATTATTTGCAGTGTTTCAAAAATTGTACCTCCCACACCCCAACAAATTTGTTTGGTTTCAATTGTGCTGAATTAATACCTCCAACGTCCTGGTGCCAAATTCCGCACTGCACGAGACATCCAGACACGGGAACTTGGTCAATCCGTCACCAATGCGAGTCTCCGCATTCCTGCCACACAAAGTACACACTTAATACACAGTGCAAGCTTAATACAGCGAACCTTTATCCATAGTTTCCTAAGGGACAAAATATTTCTGTACGTGCAGACATTCGATGGACGCGGATTTGACGCACATCAAACAAAAACAAGAAACCAGCCTTACCAAACTTTATGTTGAAATACTGATAGACCTACATTAGTAGCATGCCAAGTTTAACTAGTAATAGAAAAACAGTACAAATGAGAATCATTCACGATACATAAACAAGAAGACAAATGGACTTCCTAACATAATGAAAACACAGTAGAACACCGTTATAACACTTCTCAAGAGACCCTGGAAATGTCAGCCTTATATAAATGAAAACTTTATAACAGGGTAGTTTTGCATTGAAGAACATGTTTGTAGACCAAGAGACTGCAACTTATTAAGCAGGAAACTGTTATAACAGGGTTCCACTGTAATACAAAAGTAAATGTGAGTTCTTGTCATGCTGCATTAACTGTTAGAAAACTGTACAGTATTGAAGAGTAACCCCTCCTGCATATACGTAATTAAAATACGACTCTGCTATATAAAAAAAACAATACAGTAGAAATTTTCTATATTGATTTCATTCAAAGTGACTATTTTTCTATAACAAATCATTTTTGGAGAACCAAAAAAAAATTTGGGTGAAGTAAAAAATTAAAGGGAAATCAGAAGAAAAATAAATTTGTTGGACTTTTTTGGTTGCTGCATGTTGCGTTTTCCTTGGTTGAGTGCTGTACAGGCCGAGCCGGCTCATCTAAAAATTGATACCGACTCCTAAGCAGCCAGTTCTAGCCAATGCCTGTTAACTCCGCCCACCCTCTAACCCTCAAGCGGTAGAATGTTGCAGCGTGTGATGCGGTTACCCTCGGTGTTTGTCCTGCCACTGTGCTCTGTCTATTTTTTTAATAAGAAAAATTGATGTAAGAATTACTGCGTTTTCCCATTTATTCTCGTGCTAAGACCGATGCTGATGTCGCGCTGCTGGCGGAAAAAGTACGACTGTTACCTAAATAAATTTGACTAGGTTCTAGCACATACCACACAAATGATATCCTAAATAGTTCTACTCTTCTCAAGATTCTTTATCCCTGAGAAATATACATAAATAATAGTAAAAATCATCAGTTGATTATCTCCTATGCTCAAATGAGATCTAATGNTGAGAAATATACATAAATAATAGTAAAAATCATCAGTTGATTATCTCCTATGCTCAAATGAGATCTAATGAGTCCGGCGACCAACACACGAGAGACAATTTACGCAGGAATTTAGGTGGGAACGTGGAAATTTGACAGTGGTTATGGACTTTCAATCTATGCACGTTTGATGTATTACTTTCCTTCGTACACGGTCAATACTCGGTAGGGTGTAAATAGTTCTGCCATAAAGACTCACTTCGTGACACACTCCTTACAGAAGAGGTGTCCCTCGATACACGCTGCCATCTGCACGATCTCCAGCTCATCATCATAGCAGATTGGACATTCCAGCTTAGCTTCCATGAATTTGGCCTGAAACACAAATACAGTCAGCTGGCCTCTCTTTCCGCATTGTAAGCTGCCCAATTTATAATTAGTTATCAGAAAGTATATCAAACACTATCACCCAATTCCAATTATCATACTGCATGTAAAAATGCATTAGCCCATATTGCAATGTATATTCAATTAGTTCACTAACTACAGTAAAATTAAATTTTTTTTTCAAGAGAGCAGCAACTAAACATTTTTCAACTGGGAAAACATTTTACATTAGGAAAAATTTTTTTTTTCAACGTGAGGTAATAATACAAACCAATAAATTTACTAATGCAAATGCTTCATGATGAAAAATAGGCCTATCTTAAGGAAAGTTATAATTTCCCTACAAGAAGGTTCAATGTAAAATACAGTAAATCTTAGTAACGCCACTTCCCCTCAACCGACCTGAGCGAGTTGTTGCACATACAACTTGGCACCCCCCGCGAGACAAGACACGTGTAACAGACTTACAATAATAATGAGTTACCATTTCAGTTATACATCCTCAGATTTCCCCACACGAAATTAATGAAAATGGACTTGGCACTTGAAGTTGCACATTGCACTGTCTTTAAGGCTTTTTTTACTGACAAGGGATGGTCCAACATGGCTTCCTAGGATATCATTACTTTCTGAAAACTTCTGCCTATTAAAACCAATTTATATACAAACTGTGAGGGGTCTTGTTAATAGGGTTTCATTTGAGAAACATTATGCTGGAAGGTCTTGACGCAAGTTTACTAAAGTATGTGGACCGGTTCACTTAAATGTTTAAAATTTAAATTTCAAAAGATTGCTCATGTTTTAAAAACACACTTAAATCAATGTGACGTTTTAATGAATTAATTAGATTCTTATCAGTACAAGTTTTTCAATTTCTGTTTAGTTATCAAACACAGCGTAAATGTTTGAAGTTCCATTTACTTTATAGCCTAGCCTTAGCGGGCAGCAATGCTGACTGGGCCCGTTACTGGCAGCAGATTGCAATAGTGCAGTTAAAACTAATTTTATAGGAAACATTTAATATTTTTTTTGCAAGGGAATGTAGTTTTTTTTTCCGGTATTTCAGACATTTTGGCAGTGTTAGTAAGTGTATTTATTGCGAGTTTTTCTTCTTCTAAAGGCATAATTCAAGCTGCATCGGCAGCGATAAGAGACGTTAAAATGTTCACTAGTGTGCTTTCTTTTTGAGTATGTTCTAGAAACGTAGTTGTATGTCATTTCAGTATGATTTGGTTTGCGTGGAAAAGTGGCTGTGACGGGATTCGCCCCAGTGTCCGAAGACAATTTTGTACTGCGCAATGCCTTTTTAAGTAGTGATCGGGACACGCAATAACAATAGCGCTGCACAACGCCCTTATTTGCGCAGGTTTGTGGTGCAATGGATGCGAGAGGTGTGGGTCGAGCGCTTTGGTGGAGTTATATTCGCTGTAAGCACTTGTCGCCTCGGAGAAGACGACAAACCTTCAGTGAGTAAGCTTCGGGCGTGAAGAACGTAGCCCACAACAGCTAACACCTGCAACCATCTCTTCTTTTCATCTTGTCAGGCCGAACATTATTACAACATTCCTTCCGCTGGTGTGGGAGGCCGTTAGGAAAGGTTCCTCTTGCCTTCCTACATTTCTCACGATGCGAGATTTTTGGTAACGTGAATCTATAAAGTATTCTGCAATGCTGTTCTCGTAATCCATCTAGCTCGTGGTATTGCACACTGTTTCGTGTCTATGATGTGTAAAGTATGTGAACTACATAAACTCTTAATAAAAAACAACTAGTTTTTGAGATTTCATTTTTAACTTTTAATGACACCGTTATTTACTCTTCTCGTACTTTTGCCGAGTGAGGGAACCAAGCTGAGTTTCAGGTCGTCTGTTGTCCCTAACGACTGCAACATTGCAGCATGTGGACCAAATGTACAACTAAATGCAAATCCCTCATCCTGTAGTGACACAATGCTGCCACAAAAAAAATTTCAACGTAAACGTCAGTAGCCATAAATTAAATTCCTTAACAACTCCATCAAGTATATACACGATTCAAGGGTTAAACTTTACATATAAGTTTTTTTTTACTCTGCCTTTAATGACAACTCTGTATTACAACATATTAGGATGAAGTAGACAGACACACAGGACCAAACAACATTTTAAGCAATAGAAAATCACTCACCCGATTCAGAATTGCTTGATGGCAACATTCAAGTTCCAAGTACTCTCTGATCTCCCTCTCATTCTCTATAAAAAAAACCTGCAACGAAAAAAAAAATTAATAAACACAGCAAGATATGAGGGAATATTCCGCTAGGCCTATGTAATTAATATCCTGTAATACAATGTAACTGAAATCGTAATGAGCTACCATTACTATGGTCTGTCTCATGTAAGTTGACGAGATTTTGACAGTTCGACGAAAGTAGCACCAATGTTTACTTTTTGTTTATGTATCCTTTCGCCATCTACTGGTGCATCAAGTGGCGGTTGTATTATTTATCAACACACAGTCAGCTAATCCACTTGCCATTGTACTGTAATGTTAAACAAATTTTAAGATATTGTAGACTTACATCTGCCTAAAAAAATTCGTAGGTTATAAAAGTAAAAACCATAAAACCTTGCAAAAAATTAAATATTTGCTAACCATTTTTTAATTTGTCCGAGACTGCAAATTTGGGTTAACATTTGTGTGTCGGTAGTTGTAGCTATTATCACACTTTGGACGTCATATCTAATATAACTGGAACTAAAAGTAAATCTGGAAATTTGATTGACAACGCACTTCTATTCGCCAACAATTCACCAACGACTATTGATTGCAATGCAATAATTCTGCTATTACTGATACTAAACAGTTCACGTTGGAAATGTGTGACATGGAATAACGTAAGAATTGCTTGAAAACAGTTCACGCGTGTTTACTTTCTTAATTTTATCAATACAATAAAGTAACAACGCGGAAACGAGGAAATGGGTTTTCAGGAGAACAATATGGTGTATAATTTACGTAGATGCACAATTACCGGCCAAATAGAAATTACTAGTACTCAAAATCGCTGTACACAAAATATATGTTACTTTAAAAATCATGCAGATCTTGCTGAAAAATTAAACTATTTGTATCTGTTTGTAAATTTGTTATATATCACATACGAAAGCTATTCTTTTCTGGCTGGTAATGCTTTGAGAAACAGCGGATAGACGGCGCGCATGGCATGACAGGGCGGTTTGAGCCATTTGCATTACTCAACAGATAGCAGCATGGCCTGCCTCGTGTTCCCCTTTTTTTTAAAGTTGATTGTTGTTATATTACTGGCTCGAAACGACACAAATTTAAAATATATTTGGTCAAATTATTATGAAAATTTATTAACTATATTATGCAATATTTCTGTATGTTTTTGGAATTAANAAAATATATTTGGTCAAATTATTATGAAAATTTATTAACTATATTATGCAATATTTCTGTATGTTTTTGGAATTAATATCCAGCAGGTATGGAAAGCATGGTTGGAGACGTGAAAAAGGTTTTGAAGTTGCGTTTCATTTGGATACGGATCATTTTATTCTGCATTTCATCTTCAACACCTATACATTACAACTTTATCACAAAGTTTAGTTTGTAACACTTAACAACCACTGTTTTGTGGACACGTAAAATAAAATGCATTAATTAATCTAGGAACTCTTTCTTATCGCGTATTTACTGCTCGTCTAATGTGTGTCAGCAGTGCACTCAGAATAGCCAACGTAATATTATCTTTTGTTCGTTCGTGCATCAGCTGATACAGGATTTAGTAAATGGCACTTTGCTTGTTTCATATACGTAAATTGCCACTCGCCGACTGTCAGAATCTGACCAACTTGTATGAGACAGACCATAACATTACAACTCCCTTGAAAACAAAGTGCACAGTAACCAAGATACAAGATACANCAACTTGTATGAGACAGACCATAACATTACAACTCCCTTGAAAACAAAGTGCACAGTAACCAAGATACAAGATACAAGATACTCGATGGTTATAGTCTATTTGCGATTTCTTCACACTTTTTGATTCGAACCTCTGAAAAGTCACTCCATGTATGAGGTGTTTGGTTCTTTCCTAATATGTCATGCATCAATCATTTTATACTTCTGTTAACATAAAAGTACAGTATCTTGTTTAAGGTTAAATTAAACATTTACTTACATTTTACGTATAAATTATATTTCTTTTATATTTTATATGAATAAGAACACTGAGAAAATAGGTGTGTTGATAAAGCCTAATTAGAAATAGTTCCTATTTAAAATATTAACGTGAACGGGCACAAATGCGGTGTGTTGTTCCTCTGGTGTAATTTTCTAGACTTGGTTAAGCATTGTTTGCATTAGGCGGAGGAATATCCTGCAAGTAGAACCTAAGTAGGGCCTCAGAAAAGTTTGAAGTAACCATGAGTGGGATATAACACAACTTAAGTTTAGTGAATTATCAATCATAACCCTATTTACATTCTTTTCCAATTATGTGTAATACTTTTAAATTTAATTCAACGCATTTTGAGAAAGACGTACCTGATCTTAGCATTATGAGATGGAAGTATAAAGATTATGGTCAATTTCACTGGTAGTTGTATTATGGTTACTGCTAAGAGATTTACTTTTGTAGGTTTTATAAAGAAATACTCCGGATCACTTGAATAAACTATTTATTAGTTTTAAGAAAGAACAATATAATTTCAACAAGGCACATAGTGCCATGACACAACAACGGTAGCTTGATAGCTAATAAATTTGTTTACAGTGTTGCCATCTTAAGAATATAAAAACTTTTAATATTGCATTGTATATTATATTACAACAACTTTAACCAAGAAAGTTACACAATTATAATAAAAGAAAAAAATACCAAGTATAACAAAGGTTGGTATTTGCTGATAAAAATTCAAACAAGTGGATGACATTTCCATGTCCCAATGCACGATTGAGAAATTGCACTGGCCGTACTATTCCTCAGGTGGCCAGTGATGGAACACTCTTTACCGCAGGAACCTGGTTCAGCCAGCGAAACAGCGCGATAATACCCCTACGTGAAAATGTTCACACTCAATTTACGGTAACTTCCCACTTTATTGAAGTCCTGCTAAAGTTCTTCTACTTCCAGGATAGTCCTACGCCTTGTGCAAACAAAGCTAGACAGAGTCTATAAAATAACACCAAAGGAGCAATGCACTGTATTCGTGCACACTTACTTTAATAATATTTTGCATAAGAATTATTTCTTACTAGGCATTACAACACACTACACTCAATTTTACTTTTATTAATTATAAATGAAATATTGTAATTTATAGATAAAATATAAGCAAAAGTTCAATATAACCCAAAATAAGGTACTTTTATATTAACAGAGCTATAAAATATTTGTGACACATGGCATATTTCAGGAACAACGAAACATCATACACGGAGGAACCGGGGGAGGGGGGTTATTCAATGGTTTGATTTGAAAAGGGTGAAAAAACCACGAATAGACTCTAGCTATTTGTATGTTTTTTGTTTGTCTATTAGTACTCTGCTGATATATGCTCAACAAACACAAACCAGCAAACAGTAAATAAAAAAAATTAAAAGTTTGTATCAAACAACAAAGTAACTGGGTACAAGGAATAATCACATGCAAAGTTCCTGGTATTTTTTTTTAGTTGTACTTTCAGAGGAATAAATAAAGTGGCATTTCAGTACCAACCTTTATAAGACTGGGTTCTTGCATCTCACTTTTTATAAATGCTGAAAAAATAATTTACAGAACAAGGTCTCTGGTCCAGGTTCATT
>NQII01001698.1:17500-56009 GCA_002778355.1 Clitarchus hookeri
GCATAACTTTAATTTTCTGCACATTTTTTTTTAAATACTTTAAATCCACCATTATGTTTTCTAGCTGCACGCTTCCGAAACTCGGTACCACTCAACTTCATAAAACGATTCACGTTGGAAAGGAACGTTACAAAAGTTGAGTAAACACAAATGAAAATAGTTTTTGAAAAACTTCTCCTTTTACGGTTTGCACCCCTACATCGCTCTAACCTTGCACCCTGGGCATTTGCCTTAGTCCGCACAGTATAAAAACGGGCCCGACTACCGATTATCAGTAATATCTTAAGGCAAAAAGCACACATTTTAAATAACTAACAGTACTTTCAACCACCATGAATTTTGAAATTTCTGTAAATGAAATGCTTGCATAATATGATACCCATGAACAAGGGTACACTACTTCACTGAACTATGCTAACATACGCTCCACTAACGTCTCGCAGCAGCGAGCTGCAAAACCAGTCTGATGCTTGTATGTAGAGGTGATATTGCAAACTACACGCACCAGCTTGCATCTTCCTTCTTGTTCCNAAAACCAGTCTGATGCTTGTATGTAGAGGTGATATTGCAAACTACACGCACCAGCTTGCATCTTCCTTCTTGTTCCATTCTGTGCCTCGCACAAACCATTCAATCAACAGGGCACCCACCCCAACACGCGATCTTTGGTGAAAGAAAAACTGNGTGCCTCGCACAAACCATTCAATCAACAGGGCACCCACCCCAACACGCGATCTTTGGTGAAAGAAAAACTGGCGCTGTTAGTTACTGCACGTGCCGAGAAGTAAAACGCACTTCAGGTAGTAACAATTACACACGCACATTGCATTAACGGGTGTTGTGCTTGCACAGTATAATTCCAACTTCATACCCTGCAGCTTGCAATATTTTCTTGCTCAAGTAAAAACTCCCCTTACCATTACAATTCCCTGCACTTTTGCAACATAGTTTCCAGGCATCTGATAAAAGGAAAATAGCAGTGTTATTTTAGCGTAAAGAAGAGCATGTACAGAACTGCTAACATTTAGTTTAGAAGAATTCAAACGTGCACACTTTACTAAACTATTCGATAAAACTTTCGCTTCGCTTTTGTACAGTACTGTAAAAGACCCAGCTAGCAAAGATTCCAGGAATACAGCAACAGTCTTTATCTGCACCATAAGTCAGGATAAGAATTCACACAGAAGCTTATCAGAGGTCAAACAAGGAAAAAACANACAGTCTTTATCTGCACCATAAGTCAGGATAAGAATTCACACAGAAGCTTATCAGAGGTCAAACAAGGAAAAAACAGAGAGTATAAGCTGATTGCCCAACTTACAACACAGCGAGGGAAACACAAGTCAATTGGCTTTCATTCCACATCAGTCTAAGAAACCTGATTAGATAACTCTGGTGAGAGTCAATCAAGGTGAAGCTGATGCACGCCCAGCCACGAGCTGTCCGCGGCTCAGCGAGCACTTGTGAAAGCCCTGCAAAGTTCCTACTTTCAAGCCTGTTTGGTTTTGTATCCTTCCACATTGCACGTGAAAGAGCTTTGCAATGTTCTGCTCAGAGTTTTCATGAACTGCTTTGATGTCCACTGCATATATATATATATATATATTTTTAAAAAAAAAAGCCAATAACTAGTGTAACCAAAAGTATAAAAACCTATACAATTTCAGTATACACTGTAATATAGGTTTGTGAATATTGATTGATGTAAATGCTTTTAAATATTTTAAACCGTCACAAAAAAAAATTAAATTTTTAGTTTATGCTGCCAGCTGAGGCACTCAGAAAAGTCTAACATACGATTCTCCCTTTATAAAAACGCCAAGCCATTTCAAATGTTCCTCTTTAAATGTACAAATGGCTTGAATGTCTACATCATAAAAAAAGGCATGCTCTTAGAAAATACAAAGCGTTTATTCCCTATACAGGAGACGTGTCTTAGCGAAAACGAGAAAATTATCTTTAGTAACATTTACACGAAGAACCTAGAAAAAGTCATGCTTAAGTGCTTTGAAGTGACGTTTGTTCTTATTTTCATCAGAATATTAGGACGAAAAATCTTATCTCCTCTCGGTATTCGTCACGACTGTCGACATACTAGTTGGTCAACGTTTTGCAAGTCGTGCATATCAGTAAAGTTACAGGGGCAGACAGGCTCGCGCAGGCCCTGAACCAGATACTATTGCAGTAACCATTACAAAATTACTTGATGTCAATCAGCTGCACAAATTAATCCATTTATTTTTAACAGATCATGGATTAGTAAGCAGAAATCTGAACATGATTTTCAGTGCATTAAAACACAGGATCAAAGTACGGCCAGACAAACATTCCTTCAATAACATAAATGTAAATACTGTTGATAAAAACATCAGTTGCAGCGGACTATCATCTCACGGCCACGAGTGGAGCTTTCATTTCCACAGAATTACAGAATTCAAGGCCAACAGTCAATGAATATAGGCTATTCATGTTCAAGTGAGAAATTTTTAATGGCCCTTCTAAAAGGCATAATAACAAAAAAAATTATATTTTGTGACCTCAGACAACTTTTGAGAGCTACAAATTGAACACGCAGTGTTTAATAGTCACACGGCAGTTTTTATATCAACAATTGGTGAAATACAAACAAGCTGAAAGGAACTCTTATGGACTGCCTTAAAAAGTACTCACTTTACCATGAACAGACTATACAAAAAAGGTTTCGTACTCTTGATTGGTCCTAATTACAAGTACCATAATTTCTAAACAAACATCTGCAAAATGTTAAAGAAGCAGGTCTAAAAATTCATGTAAGTTTGAGTACATGTATGGTTTAACTTTCTAGTGTTGAGGTACACTACATTTCATATAAGTAGACTCAATTTTGACAATGTGACCAACCTACAAACTATGTAAACAGTAAATGCTCTCGTTTACAAAGTATTGTATCAGCTGATGAGTTTTTGCTGGAAGTATGTTTTGTTGGCGATGATGATGATTATAATTATGAAAGAAAATAATACTCTGAACCAAAAGTTGTAATTTAAAATTTGAATTATACTTGCAACATCTATGGTTTAAATTATGTTCTTAAAGTAATGTACATTTGACGGGGCTTTTAGCGAATTGGTTTAAAAATAAGTTTAGCAATTATGTTAAAGCATGCAGACTCTTACGTGATATTTCTATTCATGGTTATACGAATACCTTACTGGTGTTAATGGAATATTGTATCTTTAGTTAACGAATTTTGTATTTACCTTCGTTAAGCACTGTTGGCTGTAGAAGTGCCACTTTAATGCATCTCCCAACGCAAAAAATAATAATATCGACATGTGTATGGCTTGGTCCGCCGGTAAGGTTAAAAAACTTTCCCGGTTATAACAACCTGAACGTTACTTCCGTACGAGCAAAATTTTCCACTGGTCCATTAAAACAATATGTAATTCAAAATGACACAGTTTCGTTAGAAGAGTTGCAAAACCATGCAGTTTCATGAAGTATGCAATAAAAATAAAATAAGTTGGAAGGTGAACCTACATTGATAATAGCATTTGTTTACACACATCGTTTTTCTTCATACACAGAACAGTTGTGGCGGACGGATACGTTGTGGCCGCGCTACTTTTATATATCTGACAAAATTTAGTGAACTTATATGAAATGGAATATATTAGTTATGTACAAAACAGCTGAAATTTAGAACAAACTTATGCGTAGACTGTTCACAGGTAATAAGAGTTCTTTTGAAAGTCCTGCTTATAGTCCAGCCATGGTTACTTCCAACATTTCTGAAACGCTGCTAAATTTCTACTTCCACGATATTCACCCGCCTCGTGCTAAAAAAACTTAACCAAGCCTACATTTGTGCGCACTCAGTTTAATGATATTTTGCATTAGAACTATTTCTTACTTGGCATTACCAACACACCTACTTTATCACTGTTTTTATTCATATTAACTACAAACCAAATATTACAATTTATATATATACATTATTAGTAAAAGACAAATTTAACCAAAAATAAGGTACTTTTACGTCAACACAAGTATATGTTGCGCATGTAATACAGGACATACTTACGAAACAACCAAACATCATACACGAGGCGATTTTTCAAAGGTTTAATTCAAAAAGTGTGAAGAAACAGTGAATAGACTAGGTATACATCTCCTTTACATCTTATCACATCCTCATCCTATATGGAAAACTAACATTGCCATGGGCCTAAACACTATTCAAGTGAATATATTAAATTTAATGTGTTACTAATATGTTAATTCGTACTTAGTCTATAAGTCAAGAAAACATTAACTTGATTTGTCGTATATTTCAATATTACACTTGGAACTATTTTACCTATCTCGGTGCACACTTACCTGAGAGCTTGCATGTCAGTATATTTGGTAGTATAAATTATGTGTGCTCGTGACGTCGGGTGACTGACGACGATGACACGGTCGGGCAAGGTTTAATTGTGTCAGTCAGACACACGGGCGATATGACTGGGCTGACCTTACTGGCTGCTAACGGGACCCCAGCCGGTATATAAGATGGGGCACGTGGCTCGACGGCAAGCCACAAAGTCTGGTGTGGGTAAACTGTCCTCCACAACACTGGTTTACCTGGAGTGGGCATAGTCCGGGGTAGCTCCTGACTCAGCCGCCGCTGCTGCCGGTGCCGGCTAAAACTCGTGCCCAGTCATTGAGCAGAGGTGGCGCTACGACTGGCGGTGCTGGCGGGAGCCCGCGGAGGACTGCTTGTCCTGCTGGGCTGGAACCACGCGTTTGATATACCCAGTGGTACGTGGAATCCCTGGCGGAAATCAGCGACGACTTAAATGTGGCTCGCCGGCGGTCTTGTAGGGTGGCTGAAATAGGGAGTGTGATGGGACTGGGAGGTGAAGCCTCTCAAGTTGACGGGCGGCCTGAGCTCGTTCCCAGGGGGTTAGACTACAAAGGGCAGTTGGCGCTGGGTTACAACTCAAGTTGAACTCTGAGGCTGTAGCTCCCTCCTAGCTTGCCACTTTGCACCACTCCTATGGGTGTATGGCATAAAGGAAGGTATTAAGGTCGGCCACGCCAGGGAAGAGCAGGCGACAAGGATCCCTAGCTAGATGCAAAGCCAGCTGTGGCAGAGTCAACCAGAGTTGCACCAGATTGCTCCAACCGTCAACAGTACAGCACGGTGGTTCGAGCGATGGGTTTACCCTGGACGTCCGACAGCAATGTGGGTGTGGTCCAAACGGGGGCAGACTTGCAGAACCAGTCTTATCACTCCTTCCGGCGACTGTAGAGTGCAGTTGATGGAGTGAATTAGCTGGGCTGGCTGACTAGCCGCCTTGTGGATTGAGTTCCTAGTGTAGTGGCTCTACTGTACGTGGGCACAAAGTACCTCTCAGTATCTGATCCACAGTATGGGTGGCTGTCTAATGAGTTTGAGACGTACGTGCACCCGGTTAAGGGAGCCCGCAGTCCTACTCTAGGTTCGGCAAATGGGTTGTAATGACGCTGTTCCCTGCTTTTCACTGGTGGGCTGATGTCTACGGGAGATAAAAGTCACACCTACCCTAGAAATAAGTACTCAGATTAGATAAGAGTGTTTATTCTCGTGAGGAATAGACACGGTGGCCCATACTAACTGCTAACCAACAAGATACTGTAACGGAAGTAGACTACGAGAATATCAGTCGAAGGGGAGCAGGGTCTAAACTAGATAAGAGCAGATGCGGCTACTGACCCTCTCTAACTCGATGCTGTTGTCCACAAGGGATTCGGGAGTCACTACCAGAAGGGTAGTGAGTGTTAAAGGGGATGAAGACTTCTTCGGGGGTTGCTGGTGAAGGTCTTAAAGAAGCCTGGTAAGTAGTGGTGGTCCTACTGGAGGACGTCTGTGTCTGCACAGAACTCCAGCACACAAGGTTGTGGAGAATGAACTGCCGTTTTGCTGCGGTGCAGGGACATGTATCCTCCTGCTCTTGGGGGTGGCGGGGGTAGCTTCTCCCTCCGTAGGCAGAGCAGTACTCTGGGGCCATCTCTCGGGCCGTGGCAGAAGCAGGCTCTCTGCTATGCAGGGTTACGTCGGCTACACGAGCTCAGATGCAGCGCTGGGCCGCTTGGCTGGCTTCTATCAACATGGGGGTTGGAGGGATGTCTGATAAAAAGGCGAAAACAATCTTGGCTGATGTGTCCGTGAGTGCACCTTGCGTAGGGGCGTGCTGGTAGGGTAGCAAGTAGGTCATGGTTCAAACCCCGCCTGGGGTGATGTGATGACACGTGAACATGAGATGAAGTCGTGTGTGTGTATGTATGTATATATATATATATCAGTAAGTGTCACGTGTCAGTTGTGATACATATATATATCACTAAGTGTCACGTGTCAGTTGTGAATAAGCAGTGAATTTTTCAAAGGTTGATTTCAAAAGTTCTTATTTTGTCATTAAGCATCTATAATTAATATGAGGTAAAAGAACACAAATTNGTATATATATGTATATATATATATATATATATATATATGTATGTATATATATATATCAGTAAGTGTCACGTGTCAGTTGTGATACATATATATATCACTAAGTGTCACGTGTCAGTTGTGAATAAGCAGTGAATTTTTCAAAGGTTGATTTCAAAAGTTCTTATTTTGTCATTAAGCATCTATAATTAATATGAGGTAAAAGAACACAAATTTTCATCATAATGAATGACAAAACAGTTATGGTATACAAGTATTGTATTAAATAAATATAAGGGGAAACACTATCCAATAATTTAAGGAGAGTCAGATGGGGTAGCACCACACAGATGGAACACACAAATATAACAATATATAGGCTGTCCACAGTAAAGTGAACACTTTTGAGGCCCTAGTTACATTTTACATTCAGCCATATTTATATACTGTCATGTACATAATAAGCACAATGCGTATATTCCACAGTACTCTGAAGTTAACTGTAACTTCTAAGGCTACAATAAAATACATTTATTGATTCGTTCCAAATGCGAGGGCTTTCAAAAGTGCTCACTTCACCATGAATACGCTATAACCAACAACTCACCTGTAACGCCTCTGGAGAAAGCCAAGCTCATGGGCCACTTCACTTTGTTCCTTCTGCCTGGAGCCATAGAAGTACACAATTGGCCTGTTGTACAGTTTCACAAACATAGATATTGTTATCTGACTCAGGCTCTCCCTGATGAGGCCCAAGATTCCCTGCCGCTCCAAATAGTCGTCAAACGTCGGGTACTTGGAGTCCAGGCACTCCTGCACGAAAGCCAAGAGCGCATCTTTATCCTCGCAAAACCTCTCGACGATATCTTTCAAGTAGCTTGGATCTGCATCTGGCATAAAATTCAGCAACATACTCATCATCTCTTCTAAAGGATCACTGCAAAGCGCACGAGCTTCATCTTGCTCGCTGATCATCCGGGCAATTTCGTAATCATTTGTAGTGTCCACGAAGAAGTTTGGATCAACAGCGATTACTTCAGGAGGGAGGTAATCATGCATCTGCTTAGGAACAGATTCAGATAGCCAAGACTCGTCAAGCAGCTGCGACTGTTGAAAATGATTACTATTGTCTTCCGATAGTCCAGCAAACGTATGACCCCCGACATAATCACGGGACATCACATTTTCCACAAGAATCTCACCACTTTCATTTGCATCATCTTCAATTGAACACACACTGAAGTCATTGTTCACATCCAAATTGTCCGCTACTTCAGCAAAATATCCTGAGGCAACGTCTATTGGCAAATCTTCACTTCCACTACTGATATCCACGATAGATATCTCTGGACACTGGGGAGACGAACCTTCGCCACAGCTCGGTACAGCCTCTGGCACGGTCGTGGGTGCCGCAGCAACCACAGGAACAGTCGAGCCAGAAGAGCACGTTCCCAGCTCTTGTGCATCTACTTCAAGCAACAGACAGGATTCATTTTCGACGGACACATCGTCCAACTTTACAACGTTCAGTTCAAACTCAGACTCTGAGCTGACCGCACAGGGGGCATCTACACTGTCCTCCCTGTCACCTACGTCAACACTCTCCAGCACTTCAAAGTTGCACAGATTATCACTACTAGCGTTCGACACTACAACCGCAACAAGTTGGCTAGCGGCTCCTGTTTCAGTCGGGTGACCATTTACCAAAGCAGATGATGCTGCTGTGACTTCTTCGTTCAAATCAGACTTGGTTGCGTTATCTTCACAACTGGAGGTTGACGGAACACAAATTTCATCACCACTTACATGCACTCCAGAACTTCCCTGATGTCCTCCTGTCACATCCAAGCTCCTGGGAACACCCTCTATTACCTCAGCAGCGTTCTTCCGCGTCAACTTTTCTTCCACTACTGAAACAGAAAAATTTTTGTCATAGTTACCAAGTGTCAAAGCCTCAACTAAAAATTTCTGGAGTTTGCCCACACTGCCATTTATTTCTTCACACTTTCTACGAATAAATGCTGGGTCTGAATTGGGTAGTATTGTAACAAGCGACAAGTAGTGAGATGCTATGACAGTTTCCGAAGCACGACTACTGGCGACAGTTTCCTGCGAGACTACATTTTCACATCTGTCAGCGCATTCCAGAATGTCATTTTCAACCCTCGGCACCACCTCCAATGACCGGCTTGTCATGCTCATATCTGCTGATGTATGTTGTGAATTTTTCTCTGGACACGAGCTTTGTTTTTTGTATGCATCTCCAGTATAACCTGCGAAACCAGACCACGAGTGCGTATCGTTTCCATCTAAAGGATCTGGCCGATGGTACACGGCTGGTGCGGACCATCGCGGAACATGGTTCTCCGTTGCCTGGATATTGTACACGGGGAGAGAAAAGGGTACATCGTAGCTTGTGGACGGAGGCCACTGATGGAGCGGTGGCGTGCAGAATGACTGGAGGTACGGTGGCACTGCAGCGGCCTGGTTTGTGTAAGGCATGGACACGTGGTGCCGAGATATCGGGGTGAAATTTGGTTGCACAAAGCAGTTGACTTGCTGTGGAGGTTGAGTTGCCGGCCAGTAAGGCGGGCAGTGTGCTTGAGCAACGCTCGGCGGTTGCGGGTACGTGACATGCGGCTCTGCCCCAGGATGTCCCACTTCGAAACACTTACCTGCTGTGCAGCAACTTGTCTGTGGCAATGAAGTGCTCTCTACGGGCAGCCGAGTCCACGAGGGATCTGCCTGCTTGACCACATCTGCTTGCGGCACGTTATCGTGAGGTAGAAACTGCACCTTCCCAGCTACTTGCGGCACTTCACGGTCGTCGCTGAATGGCATCTCATCCACGCCATCCAACAAGGATGCCACAACTCTGTCTACTTCGTCATCATTCTCAATATTAGAAAAAATTTCTGACAATACTGTTTTGTCCATATTCGGGAACATTTCAACTACAAAGTCAAAACCTCTCCTCGACATTTTGGCCAACGGGCTCTCCTTTGAAACTATTTATCATGTCCTGTTTGGTAATATGGGATGGACCACCATAAATCTGAAAACAGAAGGAAAAAACAATGTAACACCTACAAATTATTCAATGTTAATAAAATAAATACAGTAAATACACAGCAATTGGCACTTAAATTCGTTCAAACTTCATAAAAACACACACACTACAGGTACAGGCAAACACTTATAAAATTAAGACAACAGGCTTGAAGAAGCTCATCATCATAAAAAAATGTTAGGGTTTGGTGCATTTATACAAGGAAAAATAACCCCCATCTTCCCAATTTAATGGTGGAAAATTTGAGACTTGGAATGTTCAATTTATGGGATTATTGGTTATTAACACAATTGTTAAGATAAACACTTACTTAACTCTGTAATAAAGCGTCAGTTTATAAATCTTCTTATCAGGTTATAACAGCAACAGTACACAATGTTTAATAACTTCTCTAGTTTGTTCCAGTTATTTTCACATTCCACAATTTTAAAATTAACAAGCAAATTATACAAACTCCCAGCAAATGAGCTGAATATTACATATTCAATCTAACTTGGAATATACTTAATGATGGCACACATTCGACACTAGACAGAAAAAAAAATGAAACTAAACCGGAGTACAGTAGTTTGAGCAAACAAAAAAAAAGCCACGAGACAACATTATAGAACCGGGCAGCTATTAATATCTAACAATTTGAATGAAAACAAACCGGAAAAAGACAACACCATGAAACTCTGGATGACGCCTTCACTGAAGTGGAGAAGTTTGGACGACCCTTAACGAGGTCTTGAGAGCTGACGATGATCAAGCGTGGCGAGTACATAACAGTGCCAGAATGCAAGGGCAGTGGAAATGGAAGACAGGAACTGGGAATCTTCACAACTGGTGGGAGAACAGCACTTTATACTGCAACACCAACCTATATTGGAGTTTCTTGTTTACTGTAACTTCTGTGCCATCTCATAGAATAAGCAATTATAACATCAGATCAACTTCAATACTGAACGTGATTTAATGTAGGCATGTGTCAAACATGGAAAGATATGTCACAAGAAGTATCCCACCCCGCGGAAAACTAAAACATTGCCCGCTGTTAAGACCGTTGGTTTAGAAATTGAGGGGCGGAGAAGCTGTGGCATTGGTACAGAATGTGCCGATGTCTGNGTAACTTCTGTGCCATCTCATAGAATAAGCAATTATAACATCAGATCAACTTCAATACTGAACGTGATTTAATGTAGGCATGTGTCAAACATGGAAAGATATGTCACAAGAAGTATCCCACCCCGCGGAAAACTAAAACATTACCCGCTGTTAAGACCGTTGGTTTAGAAATTGAGGGGCGGAGAAGCTGTGGCATTGGTACAGAATGTGCCGATGTCTGGTAGCCCACCACGTGGATTGCTCGGACCATACTGTCCGATGCCGTTGAGAGCAGTGGATACGTGAAGGCACCCACAAGGAGGACCGGCTCAGGATGGACGTGGTACACTACCAGTCGAGAGAATTGACGGATAGTGTGCCGAGTGTGGAGGGATCCCATGGCGACCTGATCCACCATACACACCAGTAATGGGGATCCTGTGTGCCCATGAACCATTTCTCAGTGTCTTACAGAGGCAAATCTACGATCCCAGCACACATTACGTGAGCTGCCATTAATTCTGCATCAATGGTGGCTCCATTTGCAGCAGTGCCAGGCCAGAGCAATGTGAAATGCCACACATTGGCGATGTGTGGTGTTCAGTGTAGAGTACCACTTCATTATAGAAACTGATGATCATATCCGGGCGTGGAGGGCCCCTGTTGAGCGCCACAACCCCAACTACGCTATCCAGCAGCACACGTCCCCCACAGCAGGCATTATGATCTAGAGTGCCATAGCTTACGATAGCTGATCCGCTCAAATCATGTTACATGGAACATTGACGGCCCAGTGGTACGTAGATGAAATCATATGCCCCGATTTGCTCCCATTTGTGGCTCGGATTCCGGCAGGATAACACCCAACCACACACGGCACGGGTTGCCCAGGACTGCCTCCGTCATATCCAAACACTGGCATGGGCTGCCTGCTCCCTCGATGTGTTCCAATCGAGCATGTGCGGGACCTACTACCTAAGCATCCAGGATTCAGAACACACCATCCAACAATTGCATGCCCGTCTGCCTCAGTACAGCATCCGGCATCTGCTAGACTCCATGCCAGACCGTGCTGCAGTGCAAGGGGTAGCAACGCACTACTGAAGATGACCGGATGGTGTACCGTAGATCCATATGTAATTGTAATGCTACTCTGTTTTTGTGTGTATTAGTCATCTGTATCGCTGCATCTTTAAAGTTTCAGTAGTACCCAGCAAATACTTTATTGTGCGCTATTTTTATTGTCCAGCAGTGTATTTCAGACAACCATATAAGCAACACACTAGCTTGGTTAGAGAAAAATGTTCTGTAAGAAAAACACCCGACTCTGTTCGTACCACTGATAAACTCAAAAATTTAAAGCAATCCAATTCAATAGCCACTTGCAGACAGACTTCAACTAGAAATGTGTTTCAATATCCCGCAACATTCGCACACCATTCCAAGCTCTGGCAAAGGCTAGGCTCGACAATGTAGGCACCGTGGCCACAATGAAAGGGCTGCAAGTTCATCACCCCCCTCCCTAACTCATATTACCAGTTCTTAAAATATTTAATACTAAACTTTATTATGGATAATGCAGTTTCGAAAACACATCTAATGCTGGGGTGCCATCCTAGCCAGGATCAACTATTATCTAATTTTTAAATCCCCCCCCCCTTTTCCCCTCCGGAAAAGGGATGTTTTGGAACTCGCTGCCTCATACGTGTGTAACTAGAGATACTGAAATTTCATGAATTAATTTGAGTTAAACTTCAACNAAGAAGTTAAACTTCAACCAAGTGCCCATTTGAGTTTCTGCTTGTGTTGGATCAGAGTAGTTAAAAGGGAATTCCTAGAAAAAATATTAAACACCTCAAGGTTAACATCCAGCCGTAAGGCCGCATTGCAATGTCAATGGAAAAAAGCATAAACAAGCTTCGCATGTGTCGTTTCCACAGAACTAGAGCAATGACTTAGGGTTTTAATACATCCATCTGTTCAGAAAAGATACTGCGGTGTTGCTATAATTTAAAACATTTTTGCTGAAGAATAAACTCTGTAGACCGCTACTTACAGCAATTCTTGCCAACTTGATACTCTTCAATGACCACATTTGTGGTTCAATAAACAAAATTTATGAATGGGCAACAAATATCAACTTTTATTTCTGTCCTGAAAAAAATATTTACAATGAAATATTCCATAGCTTTTAAAACTTGGAATAGACAACCGCTTAGAATGAGAGCCATATGACAACTAGGAAGGCGCCCTTGCGACGGCCAGCAAAGTACTAACCGATGCTCAACTACACAAATGTTGCCAAATGAATCTGCAAAATTCCTAGTCTTCCTTAAGTTAAAAAAAAAATACAGTGCATCAGCTTAACACTATTTTGAAGTCCCAATTAAAAATTATTTTCAAATATTGCAGCATTTATTATTGCAAGTAAAAATAATCTACTTTAGTTTCTACATTTCCATACTCTCAAGCTACTAATAATTTTCAACAATTCATAAACTGGAGGGGAAAAAAAAAAAAAGACTTGCAGCTAAATAATTTAAGTATTCACACTTTTCTTTGTAGGTCATTTTTCGTTTTTATTAGTTAGAAGAAAAACACAGACATATTAATTAAGTTTTATTAATTATGTACATTAGGTGATCATAACTTACACTGTTACCAAAAATTTTATCCTTAAGGCTGTTGCCTGGTTTGAAAGCAGTGAGAATTTGGTATAGGGAAATAAATGTTAATGAAATTCGATTTTTTGGCGTTCCTTTTAACGAACGCCATCCAAACCGTAACACCGGACATAATGACAAGAGCGCGGAACGATTTTGATTATCGCGTAGATGTCGTTCGGGCCGCTCATGGTGGTCACATTGAACATTTATGAATGTATGGTAAACAAACTTCACGGTTCCACAGTTCATTTGATTGGCCAATAAAGGTTGTAAGATGAATATAAACTAATACTCCAACTTTAAAGGTCTATAATATCAAATATATATATCTATCAAGTGTCCAGCCATCTTTGAAAATCATTTTTCCTCAGAGATTACATTTACAAGGTGAAAGATAAACTCCTGTTGACACACTTCAGCAATAGATACAATCAATATGTATATACTGATTACACTCACCTGAAACCGGAAATCATACTACCTAATTACAATCAGAAACATGCTAACATGCTCCGTTTTTGGAGAACTAGTTTTGTTAACACCACTACAATCTCCACGCTCTACTAAACACACAAGAAAACCAAACAAATGAAAGTTATTAAGGAATGTAATGTACTGCCTAGTTAAGACTCAAAAATTTAAAATAAAGTTAATCAATTATTTTTCTCCACCCCTCTTGCACTTGTGCACTTAATAAACAACATGCAATATGTATATTATTTTTATACGTCAGAACAGAGAAGCATATCATACCACCAGTTGTTCACGCAATTAATGGTATGCATGATTTTACAAGTTTTCCAGTTGAAGTACAATAATTACCCAACCATATGCATCAATTTGTGTGGATAGAACTTTATTCCATCCCGGGTCAAGAGTTCTGAAGACGTTTGGCATCAGTGGCATCAGACGAACATTCAGATTTCTGCCTTTCAATTTTGTCGCCTCTACCCGAGCATTGATGAATCCTAATTACAGGCCTTCTCCTTTATACCACCAGACTTAGCTAAAGACATTTTTATCAGGATAACTTACAGAAAAGTTAGTGCAATAAATAACCGACGCCTTTCTTCCAAGACAAATCAATTTTTCAGGGCTTCCAAATTCACTTCCGAACAGCGAAAAGTAAATGAAACGTGTAAAACTTGAGACACAAAACAAATCTTCTACTTGCCAAGAGTTCAGAACTGCATGCAAGGAGGCTTCTTAATGTNTGTAAAACTTGAGACACAAAACAAATCTTCTACTTGCCAAGAGTTCAGAACTGCATGCAAGGAGGCTTCTTAATGTTATTTAGTTTTCTCGTTGCGCAATTAACCTGGTACGAATTGCTAACACAGCTGTCAACACTGATGGATGAAATTACTATAACTCTAACAAAGTTATTTACATATGTAAATAATAAGACTTTTTTTAATTTACGGGTAATACAACTGATGGTTTTAATGAGTAATATAAATAAAGTACTGTAGAGTATTAGTACCTCTACAGCACATCATAATGCATAAGGCTTTACAAATCAATGGTTTTTAAAACTGTACTAGAATTACATGATCAAATTTTTTTTCAGTGGTTGTTCTTAACTCACCAGATAAGGGCCCAGCGGCCTACAAAAGTGCATCAAGGTCACGACATCACAGTCGCTGTCGAAATTCGCAGCAAAGGGTACGAATGCACCCTGGAGCATCCAGGGGGCAGTGGTGGTGCAGTGTTTAGACTACTCTCCTCCCACCTACGCAAACCGGGTTCGATTCCCGGCGGAGTCGCATCTGGATTTTTGCATGCGGGAATCGTGACCGACGATGCCGCTGGTTGGCGGGTTTTCTCTGGGATCTCCAGTTTCCCCTCCCTACCCTTACATTCCAGTGCTGCTTCAGACTCACCTAATTTCACCCTCACTGGCTTTCAAGACCAAACCTCTCCACTCTCCTAGGGCATCCACTTCAGCCAAAGTAGACTGCAGGTACGGCCTATTCACGGTAAAGTTCGCACTTCTCACGCNTCTCCTAGGGCATCCACTTCAGCCAAAGTAGACTGCAGGTACGGCCTATTCACGGTAAAGTTCGCACTTCTCACGCCAACGCTCGAAAAAAATTGCACTGCCCATTACTTGCATAGCTGCTACCGTACACACGAGTGCACACGCTCGAGCATGGAAAGGCGTATCAGCAACGCATTCAGGTTCCAATAATTTCACGTATTCACTTGACTGATGCGTGAATGTCATTACGCTCGTGGCAACGTGGCAATGTGGCAACGTGGCATGTGGTGGAAGAATACAAAATCAGCAGGGCTTTTAAAAGTGCTCCATCAACTGTAAACAGCCTGCAGGTAGGTGGGGTTTAACCCTCCGTTGGTTGCGAAGACAATTACGTGGTTGGTCGCTAGTGAGCATTTTGCTCACCTTTCAGTTTCTACATTCGGTAAAATTATCTATTTACGCCAGGAATGTGCATGTAAACTGGCAGCATACAAAATTTACGTTTTAATTAAAGTTACTAAAAAATGCACACCTAGAAAAAATTCTGAGCAAAATGCTTAGGTGGCGAGCACTAGCGGGTCGACATCTCGTCAACAGCAAGGTCACTGAAGAAGGTTGGTTTTCGATGCTATGCTCAATTTATTTCGTTTATCAGCATTTACAACTTCACACAGCTGTGGGAAGCACTTGCTACCACCACAAANTCTCCTAGGGCATCCACTTCAGCCAAAGTAGACTGCAGGTACGGCCTATTCACGGTAAAGTTCGCACTTCTCACGTCAACGCTCGAAAAAAATGCACTGCCCATTAACTGCATAGCTGCTACCGTACACACGAGTGCAAGCTCCCAGTTAAGTTGGCAGCAAATTAAAAAATTAGCTCCAAGTCTTCACGTATTGCAAGTGTAATGTTATCTGCATTTGTAGCAAATCAAGTTCGGGCTTTTCCTCTCTGCACATGCTAGAGCATGGAAAGGCATATCAGCAACGCATTCAGGTTCCAATAATTTCACGTTTTCACTTGACTGAGGCGTGAATGTCATTACGCTCGTGGCAATGTGACACGTGGTGGAAGAATACAAAATCGGCAGGGCTTTTAAAAGTGCTCCATCAACTGTAAACAGCCTGCAGGTAGGTGGGGTTTAACCCTCCGTTGGTTGCGAAGACAATTACGTGGTTGGTCGCTAGTGAGCATTTTGCTCACCTTTCAGTTTCTACATTCTGTCAAATTATCTATTTACGCCAGGAATGTGCATGTAAACTGGCAGCATACAAAATTTACGTTTTAATTAAAGTTACTAAAAAATGCACACCTAGAAAAAATTCTGAGCAAAATGCTTAGGTGGCGAGCACTAGCGGGTCGACATCTCGTCAACAGCAAGGTTGAAGAAGGTTGGTTTTCGACGCTATGCTCAATTTATTTCGTTTATCAGCATTTACAACTTCACACAGCTGTGGGAAGCACTTGCTACCACCACAAAGACAAGCGAAACTCCAATAGAGTAAAATTAGACCGAACATAAGTTGAGACGGAAAC
The DNA here is from genome assembly GCA_002778355.1 of Clitarchus hookeri. NCBI lineage: Eukaryota > Metazoa > Arthropoda > Insecta > Phasmatodea > Phasmatidae > Clitarchus > Clitarchus hookeri. Next base: position 34,279 of record NQII01001698.1, read on the forward strand.
GTAGAAAGAGCATCCAAATTCACAAACGCTTCGTCAGGAAGGGAGTCATTGCAAGCAAAAGGAGAGTAAACAGATTTGCGCAGCTCTTAAGATAAAAGTTCCTCAGAGCCAATGAGGTAGGTATAGAGCAGCACTGGAATGGAAGGGTGGGGGAAATTGGAGATCCCTGAGAAAACGCAAAGACCTGTGGCATAGTCCAGCATGATTCCCACATACAATAATTCGGGAGTGACCTCACCAGAAATCGAACCCAGTTCACCTGGAGGGGAGGAGAGTTGTCTGACCACTACACCACCGGCAACCCCTACACGCAGAGAGATCAAGGGCAGGTGGGCAAGGACATGCGACACTAAATTTGGGCACAGCCAACATTACAAATTATAATGCAAGCTGATAATGCGTACTAACCATGTCAGAGCTAAAAATTTTCACATTACTAAGTTCAACAAGTAAAACAAACAAATTAGTCAATATAACATACACCTCCACTGCACCACTTGATTTATTCTCTTAAGAAACATCCAATTTTTTTCCATTAAAAATAAAAAAATTATTCTGAAAACGACATAATATCTAATTGAAAGATATATAATAGAACTGAGCCTAAAAATAATTATCACCACACTCACACACAAAATAATAAACTATTTAAGCACTGAATTAGAAACAATTTAATTATATGCTAGTATAATTATGTTGATATACAATTAAAATTAAATATATTACGTGACAGCCTAAAAGTTGTATGTTATAAACATTCTAAATTAATTTAGAAAAACATAGCAAAAGTTTACTTACGTANCGTGACAGCCTAAAAGTTGTATGTTATAAACATTCTAAATTAATTTAGAAAAACATAGCAAAAGTTTACTTACGTAGAAAATAATGACAACAAATGTTTAGGGTCCAGTTTTAAACTAGAAAACTAGACTTTTTTCTATTTTACATGATTTTCAAATTAATTAGGACAGAAAGATTTCTAAAATCATTTAAAATATAGTAATTAACAAAATAAACAACTTTCAAATACATGAATAAAAACCAAAAACCAAATCAATTTTACCCAAATAAAGTACTTTATAACAAAAAATGAAACCAAATGAAAAAAAATGATTATGACAATTATGAATTATATTATGCATGTTTAATGGAAAGAATGGAAAAAAGTTTTCTCAGGAGAAAGAAATTTCAAATGCCCAGAACTACATCATATCTAGTCAAACCCACAAATGAGTATAAATAAATGTGGAAAGAGGTGACATGGACCAGTAAGTTCACCCACTTCTCACTTCAAACCTTTCACAACACAAGTAAGTCCGGCTACACCCCACTTCAGAGTCCTCTCTGCACTCAACAAAATGCCCTGAAACTGCTACTGGAGGCATGGTGGCAGCTTGCTGGTCCGATGAGAAATACCCCCTTCCAATGATGTCAGCTACCGAGGCAAAGCGGAAGCAACTACGCCGTCACATTGATAAGATAAGTTAGTTGCACCAATGTGGCCATGAACACAATGCTGAAAGAATCCCTGCAAGACCCACCACTTCATCTGCCACTAGCACGGACACTAATTCAAACCAAGAGAGCACGTGATGTTGCATTTACAATCACTTGAGCACCCAAGAATGCTTTTAGTAATGGTACATCATTGCACAATTTTTTTAAAGCAAATGCATTCATGCAGGTAATGGAACAGTAACAAAAAAGGATGTACAACTTTTGATAATAATTCTGAAGTGGCATTACAGCAGGTGGTACATAGTTAAAATAAATAACTGTCAAATTTGGTTAACCCCAAATTATCGACGACTGGCTCATCCCAAAACTGCGGGACGTGGGAATCCTGGACAGTGCTCGGTTCCAACACACTGCAGCGCTGGCACACGTCACGTTAGTTGTTTGACATCAGAACATAGTTTCTAGGAATTTTTTGATTGGATAATTGTCCACCTCCTCTTCTGTAGCCTCCAAGAAACCCTGACCCCACAAGATCAGATAACGCACTCTGGGGTGCTGAAGCACCAGTATTTAACAAAAGATTAGCTCAAAAATACTAAAGTGAAGTTAACTTTGAATCCCAGCTTCAACTGTTATCAACATACCAGCAAGTAAATGACTAGTGACACTCCCATTAAACAGAAAATGCCTCGAGCAAAAAACAGCACATGTCCTAGTCAGTAAAATTGCATTCAAAATAGTAACTTGAAACTGGTTAATTTCTACGATATAACAAACATCGTAATGACTATATTGTAAATGAAAGTTTTAGGAAGCCAAACTGAGAGGTTTAGGTTTGTTTGTTTGTGATATAATACCAAGACCTAAGGGAACTTTAAAAAATGTCACCAACAAATCATGTTTGTGTTTAATAAAATGTAATTACAGCGCCTAGTTCATGTGTAGTGGTTACAAAATTGTGAATGTTAATGTACCAGCTTCATGGCAACTGCAGATAAAAATGCGGCTCAGAACATTTTGCAGATTCTAAAAAATTAGTTCAACACCATCCAGATTAAAATCCTTCCAATGTTACAGAAAAATATTTATTGAACTCTAATCACCGCTGGCGTATGTAAGTACTATAAAATGATATCAGATTCCTGGCAAATGTTATCAAGTTTTTGTCCAAGAGCCGAGAAACTTGAGAGTTGGAAAGCGACAGCGATTCTGGGAGACAAGTTGAGCACCTTCAAGATTCAAAACCTTCCAATGTAGCTGAAAGATTCACACTGCATTTTAATAATAGCAAGCATATGTACAATAAAATGTGTCAAATTCTTGGCGACTGATGTCCAGCTTTTGTCTATGCGCTGATAAACTTGCGACTTAGAACAAGCTGGAAGCTAAACCATCTGATACTTTCCCGAATTTACACCACCTCCTATTCTCCAGAAACACCCATAGCTTTCACTTTCTCAAATATTCCCCCTTGTCCCATTTTTTTTTCATAAAGTCTTATCACCTTCCATTTTTTCAGGAACTACCTAGAGTGAAATCCAAATGGAACAATAATGTGCAGAAGTTGGAAAACGCATCGGGCGAGTCCATTGTCGCTGCACGAAGGGATGAGGTTGTTCAGTAGTGACAGCCGCCGAGTGCAGGCACGCGAGAGCTGCTCCGCACGTACATATATCCTGCAGAAAAAACTTAAGTCGTGCAGCGCGGTATTTAACAGCACGACAGTATAGGGCAATGTTATCAGTTTGGTATGTACAGTGCCAGCGGTATCCCTCCCTACAGCTGCAGGCGCTCGGCAGAGACCTCCCCTACCTTCCCTCGCTGAGCGCTGCGCACCCACATTTCTCATTTTCTGGAATCTTCCCCTTTTTCTCATGTTCTAGAAACTGTCACCCCCCTCCCCAAACTATTTTCAATCTTCCAGAAAATTCCCTCAACACATACTTCCCAGATGCTACCCTCATATGCCATTACACAGAAAATAAACACCATCTCAAATTTTCGTAGAACAATCACCATATCCTATTTTTTCTTCTTCAGAATCTATGCCAATTTCTTCCCACTAACAGAAAAAACTAATTTCCAATTTTCCAGAATCTGTCCCTATTCACTTTTTTTTATTATACAAAAACCANTTATACAAAAACTACCACATATCCAAATTTTGCAGAAAATCCCCCATGCACCCATTATCCTGTATCTAAACCCATCTATTTTCCAGAAACTACATCTCATATTTTGTCGAATTTAGCACATCTGCCATTTTCCAAACCCACTCCATCTTCTCATTTCCAGAAACTACTGTCAAATAAGATTTCCCAAAAAAATACAGTGTCACATTTTACAGAAATTCCTATCCCACTTATTTTCCTGGTCCTACCAAAATGTAGCATTTTCCTGATAATACTACAATCTACATTTTTCCAGGAACTACAACAAATTACAATTTTCCAGGAACTACCACCATCTTCCATTTTACACGAGCTACTTGCATCTCCCATTTCCTAAAATGCAAATCATTTTATCCACACATCAAATTGCACTGAAAATACCTTTTTTTCTCATTTTCCAGATAATTCATTTTCCATTTCCCAGAAAATACATCTCGCATTTTCCACTAGCTTCACCAATCCCCCATTTTCCTTAAAAAAAATTACCAAAAGTTATTTTGCAGAAACTGCCCCATCTCACATTTTCCAGCTGTTACCTCTTCTTTAATTTTCCAGAAACTACCACATCTCCAATTTTCCAGAAACTACTCCAATCTCAATTTTTTTTTAAGAAGTTGAATGTTTTTCAATTTTTTTAGGAATTCCCCAATCCATTTTCCAGGAACTACCAACATAATCTATTTTCCAGAAACTATCTATATTTTATTTTCTTGAATTTTCCCCACTTCCCAGAGAATATCCAATTTTTATTTTCCCATAAACATACCTCATCACATACCTAGTTTCCATAAACTACCCTCAAATAAAATTTTCCAGAACCTACAACTAGTGTTGATATTCACAAAATTACCCTATTTGTAATTTTTTTTTTTTTTAGAATCCCTTCCTTACTATTTCCAAAAACATCCAAAAAGTCATGATCTGCCATTTCCCACATACTACCACATCTCCAATCTTTTAGAAACTACCCCAGCTCCCATTTAGCATAAACTACCATAACCTAACCAGAAAACATAGCTATAAAAAAAAAAGTAATTCGGATAAGTGGTTTTTGAGTGGTAAGAGCACTAACAGAGAGACGTTTAGTTTTAAAATATGTATAGATAATAAATTGATATAAACCTGGCTCATTTATAAAATTTGTATGTGGTTGCATATTTAATAAAGGGGGCATTGATCCCTCCCCTTAAATATTTATAAATTTTGGTCTAACATGATCAACAATAACTTTCTCGCCTGGGCACTGATGTCTCGGCTGAGTGAACTGGAAAGACAGAGCATGAACAGCTCTGAGCTCCCCCGGCCCTTGTGCCCAACTTATCTTTTTCATTCTACTATAAAAACTCTTTATTCAAGTATGCAGTACAGTTTCAAATTTTCACTGGAAAAATATTTCTCAGTCGTGTGTTACCGAACTTCTGAGTCCTACTGTCCCTAAATTAAGTGCCACCCGCACTGCATGCAAGTGTCCTTAATACAAGTGGTTTAATGCGTTACTGAAAATATTAGCACATGTATGCAAACTTATCAACAAAAAAGTTTATTTGTGGAGTGTACTCAGGCTTTCAAAAATTACTCCAAGTTCAGGGCCCTTCTGTATGAAAACCAATTGTAATTGCACTGATCTGATATTCCTCTGCAAAGAACATCAAGTATGTAAAAAAATTTCTTGGTTCGAGAATGCCGTACAATTTCAATTTTTCGAGGTTAAAGTTTCCGTCAAGTGTTACCGAATTCCACACCACTCTAAGTTCAGGGAACAACTGTAGCAAAACTAAATGTCCCCTCACTGGATGTAATTGTCCTAAATATAAAAGGTTTAATGCATAACAAAGTCTTAGCAAAAGTATGGAAAATTAAAAAAAAAAATAGAAGGGCAGTATTAATTCAAAGATTTTATTACAATGATTCTGTTTTTTATAGTAGTTACTAGGTCTATGTGTACTCGTGGAAATGTAACAAATAATCTAAGCACAACAATTTAAAAAAAAAAATTGAGTTTCTACCCGTAGAATGCATACTCAGATTTTATTACATTGATTCTGGTTATTTTTATGAAAGGTAGTATACACTAGGTTTTTAAGTGAGCGAGTTGAGATTTGGGCGACTCGTAACACTGCGGTCTTGAGAGCCGGGAGGGTGAAGGGAGACGAGTATGGAGCGGCACTGGGATGAAAATGCTGAGGAAACAAGAGATACCCTGAGAAAACCCACCGACCAGCGGCATCGTCCGCCACAATTCCCACTTGTGAAATCCGGGAACGACCCGGCCGGAGATTGAGCCAGAGGCGTGCAGGCTAACCGCTTAGCCATCACTGCCCCTTAGGTTTTACATGTACTTGTGGATGTGTAACAGAAAACCTTAGCACAAGTAATAAAAATTAAAAAAAAAAAATTAAGGTAAGTATGCCTACTCAGTTTAGTACATTGATTCTGGTAATTTTTTTCAAAGGTCGCTAGTCACTAGGAAGTGTACTTGTGATGTGAATCTGAGATTCGAATCCAACTTGTCTCGATCTCCCTGATATGTAGCCATCCTGGATGACCGAATTATAAACAGAGCTTTTAAAAAAAAAAGTTATTGAGCACTAACCAATTTCTGTACGCCCCGAAAATATTTTTACTTATTTTAATTTTTTTCAGGAAGGGACACTATGCCATACAATTACCAACTTTAAAAATGTGGCCTCATTTCGGTAAAGCTATAAATTATTCTCCTGCAAGTTTATTTTGCAAACAGAGTCTATATTTTACCATGGCCAACCAGGAATAATGTTTTTGCTCAATATAATTGATGGCATAATGTATTTTCAACTCTTGCCTACGCGATGACTAATTTCTTCGTCGTTTTCATCAAAGGCTCTGACGCAGAACAGTTAACAACACACACTACTATTAAAACAACAAAATGTGATCGGTACTCATTAAACACTGGACTCGATACCGCAACAATTTTTATATTTACGACTACAGAAAAATCGAACACTTACCTAATAACAGCCAAAGGAACACACACAGAAATTTAAAAAAATTCAAAAGCCTACAGTTTTACGTACCAAAATACATAACATCAAAGACGCAATTAGACAATTTTTTCAACAATCAAACAGGAGTGTGCCCGAGAAGCCAGCGAAGCAAATGTGTAGGTTCTGGTTAAGCCCCGCCGCTTTCCTTATTATTATTTTTTTTTTTGTAAAACAGCCACAGAACATCAAAAAGCAAATACGATTTTTTTCACGTTCTGACATAGAACATGAAACACAGTTTCTTGAATTGTATCCAAAGTTCATANAACACAGTTTCTTGAATTGTATCCAAAGTTCATAGTATATAAAATCGAAATAATTGCGAGTTTTCGCATTATCAATAGCATTTTTCTCTTTTTGTAAAATAGCCCCTAAAGTGTTATCCAACTATGTTACTTTATTAACTCTGTGATTTGTAGCCCAGATAACGCTTTCAAATTTTCACCTTCAAATATATTTGACGATAAAATTTGAAGACGAAATACGACAATCTAATTTTTTTCAAACAAATATTGTGTCCAAAACTCAAGAATATATTTGGAAATGTGACACAATGTCATTAATTTACATAATAAGAAATATAGTGTTCTTTCGTTTTCCGCGCAGTTCACTACGGGAAAAAATGTAACTGACGCGGTATGGTTTCCTGTCCTCCAGACCTATTGCCACATTAAGTACCCCAAATCATTGCATCAGCTTGCAAATGTGCACGTGTGCACGACGCCATCGTGCAAATTCAGTGTAGTACAGTGCAAGTGCGGGAAAGGTAGAGTTACAAAAAACCTCAACCCAGATCATAGATTGATGGAAAGATGGTGCGGAAGGGTTTTTACCACCGAAGTAGCTGGGCAAATTGAAAGTCAAATTATGCTTATTTCCCAACGAGATGCAACGATGCATTAAATAGGCAAGGAATGCCGCTGCAGTTTTTCTACTTTTCCTTAATATATATGATTTCCTTTTGTTCACATCATTATGTCACAATCATTTCATCCCACCATCTGATTGATATTGCGAATATTTTGTATGTATATTGTATTGCTAATTTTTTAAGGGTTAAGTCATTTTGTGCTGGTAATTTGTTTATCAAGTACCACAAGCAAATAGTTCTGGCATGCAACTTGCCCCCAAGCCCCAGCTGCGTGTGCCCACCATGAATCAGTCTTTGTCCAGCAGTCAAAGGGGTCGGCACGCATCGCATCGCGCTCCAGGGACCTTCACATTTTCGCGCCAACAACTTAAATGCAATAGTCTGATGTGTGGTACGTTACTAGAGCTGGTTGATGTTGAAACTTTGTGCCCGGCGCCATAGCTCCGTGGTGAGCTAATGAGTTGTGTGTCGTTCGGTCGATGGCCCAGGGACTCTCCGTCAATTAGTTGCTTGATTGATGGTTACTCTCGCTACATATGATGGCGAGGCTGTTGGCCACCTCGCACGCCTGCGTTAATTAATAAATTAAACTACTTACGATGTGAAATATAGTTCTCGACACTTGCTATATTTGCGGAGTTACTTATTCGTTACAATTTGAGAATGAATACACTAATTAAGTACTGAAATGGCCTTAACGACCCTGACACCGTTAACATGTGGTTCGCTTGCTGAGATGAGCTGGGCGGAGTCGAGTCGACTTCTGCAAGTGACGCGAGACGACTCCAAGCCGAGAGAAAGTGAAACACAATATACACTGAAAGATGATTATGGAATGAAAAANCCGAGCGTTACACTTTTTCATAAGTGACTCCCAGCCGCAACCTAATTTAAGACGTTGTCACGTCAAAATAATTATGAATAACATTTTTATAAGAATACATAATTACCCTTACACAAATACATAATAAAAATGATTACATANAAAATAATTATGAATAACATTTTTATAAGAATACATAATTACCCTTACACAAATACATAATAAAAATGATTACATAATTCCTAAATGTTTGTGTTACACCAGCCACAGCATTGCCAAGAATACAAAGTAAAGTGTCCCTGGCTGTGCATGTGACGATGGTCTTTTATGTTGACAATTATGAACATTTATTCTTCACTTTACGGGATATGTGTTTGTCGCAATTATGAACACTGATTAAATACACTAATTAAATATCCTGATTAACTACACTTCACTCTCACTTGGGCCCACAAGCCAGCCGGTGTGGTGCATCTGGTGCAGCGGACACGACTGTGGCAGTCAGAGTGGGCACAAAGAAGCTCGTAAATGTGTGGTTCACGTAAAGTCTCATTTTAGCTTACCAGAAACTTATTTTCTTTTTCGCACCCAGAGACGCCATCTTTTCTACCCAGGGGATTAGCATCGCCCTGGAAATCTTAATGTCCATGTAATTTCTTTGTTTCACACTTGCGTATTTGAAATTTTTAACCTATCAGGCAGGCAGGTGCCATTTACATTTCAGTTTCACTTTATGGTGAGTTAATGTAAATTGTGCGAGTATAAAGATAATCTAGTTTGCCTACAAGCCATTTCAGGGAATTTGGTCCTCTACAACCCACTATCAAACACGTATCAACGGTCGCCTAAGCATGGCCAAGTAATTTGATCCAGTGCTCGTTACTGTTCAAGGTGTGTGTGTGTGTGTATCAGCCCTAATAGGCCTACTTCATCCCGACGTAAGTACTAGGCGTAAGTAGATGTTACTTCCTTAACACCATTGAGGCGACTTCAACAATAAAACCACCGAGGGAACGCTGTATGTCCGGGCAGTCAGCCACACGACGATGAGAGTAACAACTTAACACCTGTTGGCTGGGTGGTGTTGGGTTAGTGGAAGTTTTGAAGGACAGTGAGAAACATTGTTATATGGTTTGGAGTTGGATGCAAGACCAAACGCCAGACACCGTCGGTAGGCAATGTCGATTGCTGCTGCTGCTGTTAATGATTTCAGGGTACAGCGGGCCGTTCACCTGGATATGAGCAGTCCCTCGGTGAAATTGTTGGATGAGCCCCTCTGGACAGGAAGACCAGGTGTTTCCTCCCCCTGACACTTACATTTTNTCCCTCGGTGAAATTGTTGGATGAGCCCCTCTGGACAGGAAGACCAGGTGTTTCCTCCCCCTGACACTTACATTTTCCTGAAGTAGATTCAACGAGAATGTTTCGGCTTGGCGATTGAATTTTTGATTTCAGAGGGTTAATGTCGCCCCTGGTAGTGGTATTAGAAAGTTAAACTCACTCTTGAATTCGAATGGTACATGTGCGTGGGTGGACATTTACAAAATTCACACCTNGGTATTAGAAAGTTAAACTCACTCTTGAATTCGAATGGTACATGTGCGTGGGTGGACATTTACAAAATTCACACCTAAATTAAAATTCCAACTCCTGTGTTGCACTTAATACAAGTTCTTCATGATTTAATATTTCAAAGTCGCCATGTAGTGGAGTGATACTCGTCATGCTTTCTTATTTTATTCAGTCGTTTGATAATTTCAAGTTTTTGTGAAAGTCCCAATACAACACGTCTCCGTTTCTCAGATATTTTTAAACACACTACACTTTGACAACAAACTGAGGACAATGACATGCTGACTAAGTGACTGCCGCTACTTAATTGACTGTAGGAATGGGAGGGCGGATGAGTGTCGAGGTATTCTGGTAGGGTGGTGAGGTAGACGGAACGATTCTACGCAGTACATATGTAGGTTATAGATAAACAACAAACCTGAGTCATTCGCATTCCGCACCGTACATATTGTATTTTTACTGGGTATTCGTTGACAAAAGTATGTATTACAGTACAGTATACGTATTGTTCAACTCAATAATGTGNGTATTTTTACTGGGTATTCGTTGACAAAAGTATGTATTACAGTACAGTATACGTATTGTTCAACTCAATAATGTGTTTAATTTGATCTAATATGATGCGAATAAATGGTTATTTCATTTTTAGTTTATTCAGTTTATTTTTTGTATCCAATTTTATTATTTTACTTGTCATGTCAGTTTATTGACGGTTAACAGAAACTCACTGTTAAAAGGGTGACGGTTAACCGAGACTCCACTGTACTAGTTATATTTGCGATGTATCTATCCCATACTAACTTTTGACGTCATTCGATTTGGAAAAGGGTATCAAAGTAATACCTCTTTTTTAATAAACATAATTAATATTAATTGTGACTGATTCATTTTCGTATTTTGTTCTTTTATATGTATATTTAGGGTGTGAAACATAATCTTTTGATTTTCTGTAAATTAATTTTCTATCAGCTTTTGTGATTAATAAAAAGGTTATTATTCTTGTTTCATAAATATATATTATTTTATTTATTGATTGTTGTAGGGCATTATTTTATCACTTTACATTTTATTGTTTGAAAACATTTCATTATTTGATTGCAGTTTGTAAGAACAAATAACGCAAAACATATATGAATTATTATGTCGTGGAATTTGTTAACCAACATTTTATCATAATTTCACTTTTAATAAATTACTTTCAAGTCTCTTCTCGACAACACTGACTTCCGTGTACCATTACCATCTACCGCCATTTCTTGTGTTGTGTGGAAAATTTGTTGTAGGAGACATATTTCTTTGTTTATTCTAATGAACGGTGCAGGAAAAACGTAAGTTAGTGTTTTTAAATTGTTATATTTTGATTCATGCATTGTAGTAATTATATAGTGTGCTGTGTTTATGAAAGCTTTGCTAACCATTCAGAGTTTTGCTGTCAAGTTTCTGAGCCGGGTGCTATGTCGCGTCTTTTGACTACCTGACTACCATTTCATTTGTAATTTCACGAAATGATATCATTTTATTTTGTTTTCATTAAACTAAATGTTTTCTCTGGCTGTGATCGGGTGCTTGGATTTTTGAGCGTCAGTTAGACCAATATTAATGTTATTTGTTGTATGTAAACAGGGTTATAAACAATTATTGATGCAATATGTTTTTGATAATTTTTTTCCTTCAATCTTTTTCGCAATACAATGTTTTTGAGATGTCATACAGTCTGTTTATGTAAAATATCATAATCAGTCTATTATAGTCTTTTACCCTTAAAGCTTTGTTTACAGTATTATGTTGACTTAATGTTTTATTTTTGTTTTTCATTTTTCTCATTGTTTATTTTTTTAAATAATTAGTTTTGATCTTCCCTGATGGTTTTTTTTATTTTAACTTAACGTAAAATCTAATGGTAATTGCATCCTTAAATCCATTTTCCAGGTTTAGAAATTTCAATAATATTAATAATTTAACATTAAATCTTTATTTTTGATTTTTCAAAAGCATTTTTGTATTGTAATTAATTTTAATGCATTTTTCATGTGTAATTGTTTGTTTATTATATTGCAAGTTAGATATTTTAGTTTTTTTTTTTCGTGGGTGCATTGCAAATCACTAAAAAACCAAAATTTCATACTCCTACGCCTTCTTCTTACTCGTGGCGCGGCGATCCTATCTGAAAACTCACTTCTGGACCATTCAAAATTAACCTATCTTATGCTGGTGCTGGAGATTAAAATTGAATAATCCGGCGATGATTGGTGTTGCATCTGCCTTATTAAAATGTTCCACCAGAAGTCTCGCATCCGGCTACCACCTCAGTAAGGCACACTGAAACCGAAAACTTCTTCCCGGAAAGAACTGTAAATCGTAAAAACTCTCTGCGGGTACGTGGGTGGGTGGTGGGGGGATTTAACTTACAATTAAAATAAAAATGAAAAAATGAATAAAGTAATTACACATGAAAAATAAATTTAATTAATTAAAGGCCCTTGAAAAATTAGAAATGAAATTTAATTTAAATACAATTTTTGAAAATTCTAAACCTGGGAAATGGATATGTGGATTGCAATTATCATTAAGTTTTATGTTAAGTTAAAATAAAAAACAGATAATTATGCAGTTTAGGGGCTTTTCAGTAAAACCCCCCCCCCCCCAAAAGTAGTATATTTCCACACTACAAATTACGCAGAACACGAATATACTAGGATCATTAACGTATGACTAATTTTGTAATATGTGCCCACCTAACCTAACAGAACTTAACCCCACGATGAGTGAATCACTATTTTACATTTTTAAACTAACCTAGGATTGTTGGGTTTTAATCGAACGTAGGATTGTAGGGTGTCAATCTTACCTAGGATTGTAGGATGTTAATCTAACCTATGATTGTAGAGTTTTAAACTAACCTAGGGATAGTTATCCAGTTTAGCGGATTTTCTGAAGGAAATTTCTTAGATAAACAAAAGTAGCATTAATGTATTCTGCACAGCTTACCTTGTTCATATTCAGAAGGGGTCATGTTAAAATAAGTAGATCGTATTAAATAAAATAGTTAGAAGTACCAGTTGTTCGGCGCTTTGCTTACCTCGGTTGTTATTATGTTGGTTACTTCATGATTCCTGCCGTCCTCTTATTGGCTTGAAGATATTGTTACGTCAGGGTGACGCGTCACATGTAATTTAACAGACAATTTTTCAAACAGCTTAGTAGCCATTGTAATTTTTCCGACGTCGGTCATGATGTTCCAATCTGGCGGTTTTAAAATTGGGAGAAAGCTAGAAAGAGTGCTTTTGTGCGTTATATTAGCCTATTAACTAGTGCTTCAGTGCGTAATATTAGGCTACAAATGAGTGCTTCAGGTGTTATATTCGCGTAGTGTTTTGTCGAATGAGGTAAGGTTGAATTGGCCGTTGACAGGAATTCTACCAGCTGCCTACCTAGGTGAGTTAATTGATATTCTTTTGGTGTGTTTTACAGTTCCTTTAAATCCCTAAAATTCTCAATGCGTACTTTAGTGTAGAACCTCAAAATTCTACGTTAGTTTAAAACCCTTAAATCCTATGTTAGTTTAAACCCTCAAATCCTAGGTCAGTGTAAAACCATACATTCCTAGGTTAGTGTAAAACACTACAATCCTAGGCTAGTGTAAAACCCTACAATCCTAGGTTAGTGTAAAACCCTACATTCCTAGGCTAGTGTAAAACCCTACAATCCTAGGTTAGTTTTCACTCATTGTGGGGTTAGGTTCTGTTAGGTTAGGTGGACACATATTACGAAATTAGTCATACATTAATGACCCTAGTATATTCATGTTCTGTGTAATTAGTACAGTGTAAATATACCATTTAAAAAAAAGGGGGGGGGGGTTAACAGAAAAGCCCCATAACTGGATAATTACCATTCCTATGTCAACGGCCAATTCAACCTTACCTCACTCGGCGAAACACCATGTTCCACTAAAACTCCACATATGCGAATGTTATGCACTGAAGTACTCGTTCATAGCTGAATGTTACNTGTGGGGTTAGGTTCTGTTAGGTTAGGTGGACACATATTACGAAATTAGTCATACATTAATGACCCTAGTATATTAATGTTCTGTGTAATTAGTACAGTGTAAATATACCATTTTAAAAAAAGGGGGGGGGGGTTAACAGAAAAGCCCCATAACTGGATAATTACCATTCCTATGTCAACGGCCAATTCAACCTTACCTCACTCGGTGAAACACCATGTTCCACTAAAACTCCACATATGCGAATGTTATGCACTGAAGTACTCGTTCATAGCTGAATGTTACNGAAACACCATGTTCCACTAAAACTCCACATATGCGAATGTTATGCACTGAAGTACTCGTTCATAGCTGAATGTTACTCATTATCACTCGTTCATAGGCGAATATAATGCACAGAAACACTCGTTCTTGCTTTCTCTGTTTTAAATCTGCTGGATTAGGACGACAAGAATCATGCCGGCAAAGGCGCGATGGCTACTGACTGACCTGCTTAAAATGCCCGTAATGACATCCGTGGCNCGACAAGAATCATGCCGGCAAAGGCGCGATGGCTACTGACTGACCTGCTTAAAATGCCCGTAATGACATCCGTGGCCACTAGGTAGCGTGCCTAGTCGTTATAGCCGGTAATTATTACCGTTAGCTGCATTTGTCACCTGCCAAACTGCTTGTACATTTCACAATTTTGTTAAAAAATTTAAAATTGGTTCTACTTATTTTAACATGATCCCCTCCTAAATATGAACAAGGTAAGCTGTTTAGAACCCATTAATGGTACTTTTGTTGGTTTAAGACGTTTCGTTCAGAAAAGCCCGTAAACTGCATAATTACCTACTTGTCAACAAAAAAAATTCAGAGTTCCAGCCAAAATAAAATTTTACAGTTGTTAGCNTAAACTGCATAATTACCTACTTGTCAACAAAAAAAATTCAGAGTTCCAGCCAAAATAAAATTTTACAGTTGTTAGCATTACAAAATTTAAATGATCATAGTAAATGAGTCAACAGATAAATTTCATACTGTCCATGAAACGTAATTAAACACTGGAAGAAAAACATTACATGTTAACAACACCAAGAAAAATATTATCTTCTTCCCTGGAAAAATAAAAAAACATGAAACCCAGATTACATAACATAAAGACCTGAAAGAAAAAAATTACAAGTTCAATTCATACTGAGACACATGATATGGTACACAAAGGTACACAATTCTTTATTAATTAAAAAATAATGCAATGCACGTGGTTGCAGTTCAAACACAAAGGTAGGTTGCTTCGCTGCTCCTATTGCGTTGCGCAAACGAGCTAGTGCACTCCTCCGTTCAACGGTACTTGCAGAGTGTGCTGGAAAACTGTTGTGATGACGGTTGGTTGACGAGCTCTCCGTGAAAATTGCTGTAAATTAAAGTACCAAGGAATTTTTTGTCGTACAAATACGGTTCATTCACTGTTCACATGCAAGAGGTAGGATATTACGTGCGAAGGAATCTTCAAAACTAGCTTTCAAGATATTTTCAACACAAGTGAGTATTGTGCGTTTGAGGCTAGCCATCCCGTAGAGACCCAATAGCCTTGCGAAACAGGATAGTGTTTTCCAGCAAATGCACTAAAACACGTGTTCATCTCATTTTCGCTATATTCACCTTCAGTTTTAAGTGTGATTTGAATACTAACGTGAAAATAATTCTGTTTTTTTTTTTTGCCTGATAAACACTCTGGGTTGGTGAATAAAAATACAATGTTTTTTTTTATACTAAACTATTCTATTTGGTAAGCCATACCGAATCAAACACTGGCTTAATTTATTCTTAAATTTAAAGTTAAATTAGGATCAAAGTTATTAATTTCAATTGCAAAAAAGTAAATAATCAAGAGTCCATGGCTTTTAAAGTTACTGTGTAAGGTCTATTTTTAATTAACTTTCTATTCTTGTTATTATACTTAACTTAGGGATTGCAGGTGTTACTTTATTCATATTGTTGGGAGTATTTCTATTTTATTTTTGGGGAAAAAGGGAGGACAACCTGTAAAAAACCCAGCTGCACTGTTTGTTAATTGATTTTTCCCGTGCTGCTGAAGGCGCTCACTGTTTCAATTGATATGGAGAGTTGGTCGGTGTTAGATTTGGCGGTTTTGAGTTTTTGGTTTGCTGCTATGATTGTTGGTATGAAAGGGCGTAGAATGTTCGAGTTTCTTACAATGTCTTGTTCGCTTTAGTAGCTGCATACATTATTTAGTCTCATCACACATACGTTTTATCACTCGTGCATCAGGAAAAGAAACTTTTAACTTTATCTTATTGCTCAAAACTTACTTAATGACCAGCAGCAATTCCTCAACTTATTAATTACTTCAAGAATTTAAGAAATTTACAATAAAAAAATAAAAAATAAGGAAAATGACGGTGGTATTCTACTACCTTCTTTCAATGGAGTGTACATTATTATAATCATTTCACCTTATCGGAAACTATAAGTTATGTTGTCACGGCTTTCATATGCTGGAGACAAATATCTTCATGTTCCGTCGAAAGCTAAACACCGCTAATTGTGAGTGCTTTGCTTTTGGTAGCCTCAAATCCCGAATCCAATGAAGGAAGATATCTGAAGACCACGACGACGACCTACATATCCAGAAGATCCTTGTGTAACATGACAACATATGACACTCCAACAATTACGCTTAAATTGCAAGAAACTACAAAGTCACGTGAAACATGCAACATAAAATGCAGTGAAACAATAGAAAGTAAAAATTCAAAGTGAAAAATATAGTGCAAAATCAAAAAACCATTGGTGAAAATCATAATAGTGCGTCCCACAACTTGAGAGAAGAAAACCACCACCGATAAAATCATGCCCCATCTTGCTGGAATAAATGAATCAAATATGCCCTGGCCTACATAAATGTGGAATACCATTTCCAGGCAAGTCAAATACAAAGTAGGTGAAAACCTTAAGTTCCCAGTGTATTATGTTCTGTATTTAACTAATTGTGTCCCCTTTACACACACACTCACACCTTAAATTCAATTGCGACGTGATACTTAAAAAAAATTTCTTGACTGATACACCATAAATTCTGTACGCATATGAACTGTTTGCGATATTGATGCCAAACTTAGTCTTTCTCGACTTACATGGACCTCAATATACATAGCCTTCATCTCGAAATATCTGGTGGTTGACCTTAAGTATTTGCTCTTGTAATGTTCACTGATAGCCACAGATCAATAGTAAACAAATAGTCTCTCTGAGATAAAACAGCCCAAGCAAAGACAGGCCAGCAATCTACATTTTAGTGCAGCGCAAGTGATGTATCAACGAAGCATGGGGGCAATACGTAACTCTNAGCGCAAGTGATGTATCAACGAAGCATGGGGGCAATACGTAACTCTTCCCATAACAATTCACTGACACACTCGGTGCTCCAGAGGACAAAATATACCCCTAACACCATTAATACAGTGCACTAGGTGCCGTAGACTATTACTTGCTCTCGTCGCTATAGCCCTGTCTAGATCTCCACAAAACAATCGCTCTTGCTCGTGACCCATAGACTTTACTCACACATCACCAAACCAATATACCAGAGAAATAAACTTACACCACGACTTCAGGTTTCTTGTAGGGCTTGAGCTGCGTGATGTTACGTCTGCCAACTGGTTGATCGTCCATCGTCGATAATCCATAGCAATTTTCCTTGACAATTTCAGTCACTTTGAAAGTTCCGTCGAACAGTAAAAATAACTTGCGAAAAACTCGATCCCACAGTGAACTTACACGACTTGTACGTCGCAATACTAACTCCCCAATTTGAAATGTATTAATTTTAGACAAATTTTGATGTCTCTTCCTTGGCTCAGCTGAACTGTACAGGCGTTTCTTCACTAGTGATGGGCGGCCTCTTGTCAAGCGTAGGTAGATACTCGGATGCAACTGTCTCCGACCGCGATGCTTACATGCTGGCTTACAACTAGGAACCAAGCAAGTATATGCTTGCCTGCTTGAGTGTGGCAGGTGCAACCACATCTGGCTGTTGATACCTCCTGGGCTTAATAAGTATGTTTTGCATTTGTACTGCCTACTGGCGTGCAGCAATCGGATGCGAGAAAAGTGTGAAAAATTGTGTGCCTTCTCCGTGAACGTTTTCTTCTCTTATCCAGCGAGTGGTCTTGTGTTTGGAATTTTGTCTCGCTTTCCTGCGCCTTCTGCGCTTGCGGGTGATTCTGGCTTTTCGAAGCAAGCTTGTCGGTTCGTGAGGTGTTTGATCAAGCAAACCCTCATTACTTGTGCCTGACTTAGCTGATGATTCAAGGACATCTGTGTTCTGTGCGTTGAGTTTTGTTCACGTGTCACTGAGTCGAATTTCCAGGCTGCTAGTACTGCATCCTCATGCATGGATGGGGTTGACGTCGTTCACGTCAGGCAGGCGAGGCGGCATGGGTGTTTCCGCATCCATGGCCGGGATAGCTTCTATTTCAGTGGATGGTGAACTGCACTCCATTCCATTGGTTGTGGGAATTGGTTTTGGGTTGGGTTTCACAATGTGTGTTTTCAACTGGTCAGAACTTGGTACTACCTCAGGTACCTGGGGTGCGGAAACGCAGTGGTTTTCCATGTTGATGACTGTGTCAGTATTCCCTACTAGAATAAGCTCAGGTTCAGGGGTAAGGGTTTTTGGTTCACTTGGTACCTCCCTTAATTGNTGTCAGTATTCCCTACTAGAATAAGCTCAGGTTCAGGGGTAAGGGTTTTTGGTTCACTTGGTACCTCCCTTAATTTAATGATCTTAACATTAAAAGCTGGTAATTATTAAGATTAAGGGCTTTTCTGAGAAACACAAAAAAAAATTCAAAATGATGATATATTTATACTCTACTAATCACACAGAACACGAATATACTAGGGGCGTAGCTTTAAAATAAGTACAACATATTTAAACAAATGTAACAAATTTCCGTTATGTGCGAGCCGTTCGGCCGGTGTGTTTACGACGATGTTCTGAACGAAACGTCCTAGACCAACGAAAGTTGCATTATTGGGTTCTGCACAGTTTACCTTGTTCATATTCAAGAGGGCGTAATGTTAAGTAGATCATATTTAAAAAAAAATTGCGAAATGTGCGAGCAGTTTGTATTTCCATGTACTGTGGGCGCCACAAGTCCTGGCAGCTTGGAAACTACATAAAACGGAAATTTAAGTGGAAAGAACACATTTTTTATTTGGTTAATCAATGAAGTTGTAATGAATAACTTGCTAAGATGTTTGAAATTTGTTAAAAAGTTTCCTTAAGTCTGAGTTCTTATGAAGTGATTTTTTTATTTCATTTCAGTTTCACGAAAACTCGTAATTTGTTTTTGTTCCACAATGAAACAAGTCACATTTGCACAATCCTACAGAGTAGGGACCATGGTAGTGCGGCACACCACTGCAAACTTCAGCTCAATTCTCAGCAGGGTCGCTTCCGGATGAGAATGCCAGACAATGCCACTGGCCGGTTGATATTCTCAGGTGTTTACAGTTTTCCCTGCCCTGGGCATTCCAGCGCTGCTTCATGCCCGCCTTGCTTTACTCTCCTCTGCTCTCGAGACCTTGCTGTTAAGATCTGCCCAATCCTCTCACTCCACTTTTTTCAAATTCCTTGTTGTTTGAAATGAGGTAGAGAACGTAATTCAACGTACAATCTAACATCATGTAATTATACTAAGGGAAAGCACTGNGTTGTTTGAAATGAGGTAGAGAACGTAATTCAACGTACAATCTAACATCATGTAATTATACTAAGGGAAAGCACTGGATAACACACTTTTGTCTGTTATTGTCACCCCGTAATTTCTTAGTGATGGGAAATGTTAACCTACCAAATCAAGGCCAACAGTATTCACGAATTTGTTGTTTAATCCCAACGCAGTTTCTGACATTTTGCAATTAACTAATNCAAATCAAGGCCAACAGTATTCACGAATTTGTTGTTTAATCCCAACGCAGTTTCTGACATTTTGCAATTAACTAATTTTAATTCCCAATTTTGGAGGGCGTTGTGTTCCTTAATGTTAAATCACAGGTCGTATTAAGTTTTCTACGTTTTCCCTAACAAATCATTTCACAAAATTTGTACGTGAAGTTCAGGATCACCTTGCGTATCCCTTAATGGTACTCCACAGTATGTGACAAATACTTAATCATGTTTATTTTTGCTGCAGTCGATTAGGGTATTAGAGCCATGAAAGGTTACTAGGATCCTGTAATGTTATGGAATAGCCTCAAAATAAGAGCTAATAATGTGTCATCATTGGAATGTTGCAACGTTGTCTGTACGGGAAGAGGTGACATTCTCTCTGTACACTTCGCAACGTAATCCTTGTAAACACTGTAATATTGTAAATACGTGTATTTATTTTATTTTAATTTTTTTATCAGTTTCAGAGACTTTTATTTGGCAGCTCATTTAAATTGAACAAAAGATTGGTCTGTAATGTGAATACACAGGCAAATTTAGACATCATTTATGTGGTTAGTGATTACCGATATCATGAATACATTTAGTTGAATTCAAGACGTATAAAAACCATTAGGTTATGGCTACATATTGGCATACACATAGTGACAAACTGAGATGCTTGAGATTAACAGTGTGTAACTTTGCAGACGTCAAATTTGACGACTGGAAATCACAGGTCACTTAACTCGCTCGGCAGAAATATGAGACTCAATACGGATTACTAGAACAGCGCTGCAGAGTTTGTTAATAATTCATGTCACCAAAACTCGCATCGCTATAAAATTAGTAGGCAGGAGGTACGTAATTTCCCCCTGCTAGGATCTCGGCGACCTCCAACACCGGTGGAAATAATTTAGAAGAAATTCTGCCAAAAACTGAGGTTAAAAAGAAAGAGAATGTCCTGGGTGCTTGCTGATTGGTCTTAATCTGTTAACTGGTGACGGGCGCTCAGGCCACTATGCTCTACCCTCACTCCTCCATCAGGGTGTCTTGCTGTACAGAATCCCCTGAAATAATGGTGCGAACCACAGTACGCAGAAGTTAGACAATCAAATTTGTAGAACCTACTCGAAAGGAAAGAACTTCTACGAACAATGTAATGGCCCTTATCTCAGATCGCTGATGCAACCTCAAGTATGACTTTAGAAAAAGTAAACTTGTGACAGATAGACTTCCTAACATGGCTAAAACATCTGAAATACTGAAAAGTAATAACATTTCCTCGCAAAACAAAATAAAATTAATCAAATGTACCAATGAAATCAGTATTAAAGTCCATACGGTATAAGAAGGCCACTTTCTGACAGTCGGTGAGTGGCAACTTAACGTTTACGAAACAAACAAAGCGCCATTTACAAAATCCTGTATCAGCTGATGCACGAACGAACAAAAGTTAAAATTACGTTGGCTATTCTGGGTGCACTGCCGATGTACATCAGAAAAGCACAAAATGCGCGGATAAGAAAGAGTTCGTAGATTTATTATTATTAATACATTTTATTTTACGAGGTCACAAAACAATGGTTGTTAGCGTTAAAAACTAAACTTCGTGATAATGTAGTTATGTTTAGGTGATCAAAATGAAATGTACAATAGAACGATACGACGTGGAAAAGTTTTCTGAAGTTGTGCTAACTTCAGAAAGCTTTTTCACGTCTTATCATCCATCTCCAACCTTGCTTTCAACACGTCCATGATATTAATTCCAAAAGCATACAGAAATATTGCATAATATTGTTGAATTATTTTTTCTAATAATTTGACGAAACGACACAAATTTTAAATATATTTCCA
>NQII01001698.1:56190-114517 GCA_002778355.1 Clitarchus hookeri
CTATTACCAGCCAGAAATGAACCTCTTTGCTGCGTGATATATAACGAATTTACAAACATATGCCATATATATTTCATCTACAACGATTTGGAGTACAAGTCATTTATATTCGGCTGGTAATCGTTCGTCTACGTAAATTATACGCCATATTGTTCTCTCGAAACCCATCTCCTTGTTTCCGTAGAAAGTGAGACACGCGTGAATAGTTTTTAAGCAATTCTAACGTTATTCCACGTCACATATTTCCAACTTGTATATATTAGCTATAACGTCCAAAGTGTGATAATAGATACAACAGACCGTCTCGCAAATTTTAACCCAAATTCACTATCTCGGACAAATTAAAAAAGAGTTATCAAATATCTAATTATTTGCAACATTTTATATTTTTAACTTTATAACCTACTTATATTTTTAGACAGATTGCAGTCTTAAAATATCTTAAAATTTGTTTAGCATTACAGTACAATGAGAAGTGGATTAGCTGACAGCGTGTTGATAAAAAATACAGCCCCGACGTGACGGACCAGCTGATGGCGGAAGGATACGTAGTCAGATGTAAACAGTGGCGCTACATTCGTCGAGCTGTCAAAAAGTGGCCTTCTTATATGGTACAGAGTATAACAGCATTATTACAAGTGTAAAACAAATACGTGCATTATCATGTGAAGTGAACTTTTAAAACAACAGTACACAATATCTGTGGAAGAGTAAAATGTTTCCACGGGTAGACAAAATGCTTTTTGAATCCTGCAGTTCATCAGCTCAACAAACATCTGACCCTGATGAAATGTACCTAATCAAGTTCAATTGCTTACTTTGACTTGGCCTATCGTAGCACTACTTACCTGCCAAATTAGGTGATAATTGGTTGAATATTTTTCGAGATATAATGTAAAATCTTTATTTCTTCATTTAGTGTGATTTTCCAAAATGGCAGACCAACAAAAATATCCATATCAAAATTTAATGCTTATTTAATGCTCTGCCATTATAAAAAAAAATTTTGTTTGAATTGGTTTAATGGTTTTTGAAATATCACCCAAAATTTTAAAATTGCTGCCATTTTGAAAGTGTCTGACGTTGTGTAAAACTATAAAGGGCAGGCGTACTTACTAAGTATTATATGTTTACCAAGTTGGTTCACGTGTTCCAAAATTGGAAAGGGAGGTGTCACACAAGAGTCAGGAAAGTGATCTCATAAGCCTTTCTTACCTTTCGCAAAGTAGGGCTGAAACTGAAGCAGTTTATTGAGAATGGACATTACAGGCAAATAGACTATAAACATGATCACGACGATACAAAAGCGAATAACTGTTAATACTTATGTGTTAGGAATTAAAAACTGTATTAAAAAGTTTTGGATAAACAGTTAATCAAAGTAAAAAAAAATTACTAAAAGTTTTATTACAGGTTAAGCCTTAATCATGGGGGTAGGAAAAAAATTTTTCAATGTACATTTAAAATTACGAACATTGTAATGAGGAGTTTTTGCCAATGTAGAGAAAATGTTTGACATTTTGAGGTTCGAAATACAAGACATCATAGAACGTTCTTGCAGTCCCTTAAAATTACAGAAGTGCAGCTAATTTTTAAAAAATATTTGTATTCCAGAAACCTACTGAGTAGAGTGTGTGCAACAAGTAATTCAAAAGAGAAGTGTTGGTTTATACAGTTAATGCATTTTTTTTCTTCCAGATATTAAATGGCGAAGAAGTTCACTCCAGGAGATAAGGTGTTTGCAAAGGTGCGAGGCTACCCTCCATGGCCTGCCGTGGTGAGTACCAGTCAACAGAGTTTCTTATCTTCAATACTTCAATAAATTAGGTTTACGGTTTATGGTTGCTATAGGCATGGAAAACTTTAAAAAGCTGGAAAAGTCAAGGTTTTTGAAAATGCCTGGGAAACACCTGGAAAAGTTAATCTGGTCACCGATCCTGGAAATTTCACATTGTAATACGCTTTATGGTAACAGATTCTACATACAACCGAAACATTCTCGTCAGCAGCCCGATAAATGTGTTCAGAACAACATGTTGTGCAGCACGAGAAATGGCCTTGCAAGTAAAGAATTGTGTTCCTCTTGCTGTAGCCTATTTTCCAGGGACACCAAGTTCTGTGCAAAGTTTTTTTTTTTTTTAATGAACGCTCGTAAAAGTTGGAAATTTCTTCATTTCTGTGTGGATAAACCTGGAAAGGTAGGGGAAATTAAACGTTGATGTAGTCTATTCACGGTTAATATCACTTTTCAAATCAACCTTTGAAAAAAAAAAATTCACTGCCCCTACTTGCATATACTTTAGCAGGAACGCGGACTGATGTGTGTTCAGTAAAGTTGGTAATGATGGAGGGAAAGTAGTTCCACGTCTGTACTGCGAATTAGAAGTGTTTGTAAACATTTGCGAAGACTGAAATAATTAATTAATGCTTTCTGTTTTTTTAATGCTCAGAACTGTAATAATTAGTAAATAGACAGGTGTGTGAGTAAAGTGATGATGGGGACGACAGTGTTAATTTACACCTGGTTGAAGAATACAGTGTGCACACTGGTGGATCTAAAGTACTGAAATATTCTCTATCAGATTGTTTGCGCGAATACGTGTATGTATCGTGGTAAATAAATAGAAATGGTAAAAAGCAATTATCCACGGCTGTATTTTACTCTTATTAGGTGTGTTCAAGGAGAAAAAAAAATAGTGGGAAAGGTAAACACATTTTTAGATCTTGCCTGTGCAGCTTCCTTACAGGCAAGATAAAAGAAAGACGTAGGAATGCCGGTCTTCTTAGCGCCACGGCCTGAGCCCGACCGTCATTGCTGGCCTTGTATACTGCCGCACGTCGTCGCGGTTGTGTCGTGTCGTGATTCTGTAGCTTATGCGAGTTTACTTTACGTCTTCGGCAGACAACTGTCGAAGCTGAGGATTCTGTTGGAGTTATGCATTTTATAAATGTGATTTACAATGTTTGCTCAACTTTGGCTATAAATACCTCCTCTGTCTTATCTTTCATGCTATGTTTGGCTACACGTTTTCGTATTAATCAAACGTAAAAGGACAGCGTGAACCACAACTATTCCACAGGACCGTGCGACTGTACGCAAGACTTTATAACATTCTTATTCCTTGTTGGGGACGCTAGCCTTAAAGTGATCTGCGGATCATTATTCCGTTGTCTGGGAACAGAAAATGTAGCTTTGGACACAAGTCTAATTTGTGGTATCTGGGGGTTGTCATTACTTCACGTAAATAAATGTCAGAACTTGTGTGTCTTTCCTGTAATTATATTTCATTTTACATAGGTATCTTCCAGTTTCATTGCGGCATAAAACTATCACATTTTAAATAAAACAATTTAAGCCATCAAGTTGAGCAGTTTTTTTCCCCCTTCATTTGATATTTTTCTTCCCCCTCCCTCTCAGCAATGTTCCCATTCTGTGACACGCCCTCAGCCACAGACAATTGGCCCTCCATCATAACGTAGCCAATCATGAACCGCTTATGACAGGCTGTGACGTTGTGACTAGCACAAACACATGGTCGAAAAATTGGTTCGAAATAAACAAATCATTCACCAACAGTAATGATGTGCGAAATCAAATTATTCTCAAAATAAATTTTTGTTTGAATAGTCTCATTTGAAATTGAATGAGTCACTCATATTTTGAATAATCTGTTTTCTTCTCCATTCAGTTTTTTTTTATAAAAAATAAATGAATTTTAATGCTGCCAGAAGTTAACAGTTTGAAAGAGCTCCCCTTGAAGTGAGTAGATGAATGTCTTAGTTGCCTGAAGTTTCAATACTTTTATTCATAAGAAGTTGTGATACTTGTATTTGAAAAAGGTGGCATTCAAAGTTCTCGATTTTTCGTCCTAATTTTTATATTGAATTTTTTGTAAGCCTTGGCAAAATTGAGACGGAATCATAAAGAAAGATGCGCTATCAGTTTGTCTCGTCTTTTATACATTATTTCTCTATTCAAAACCTGCTCTCGTTTCAGTGATAAATAAATATTTTCAAGTGTTCTGATTAGTTAAAAGCTTTTTGCAATTCACAAAGTAGTTAAGTTGTAAACAATCTCTTAAATTTTTTTTAGAAACAGAATTATTGTAGTAGCTGCAATTTGCTTCCTTGATATTTGTTTAGACAAGAATGAAACATTCACTTCATGGAGATATATCAATGGAAAGTGAACGTTTGAATCAGTGAAACGAAGGATTATTCATTTAACAAATTGAATGTAGGGTGGAATTTCCCTTCAAGTATAATATTCGACATAAACTGTGTTTAAAGACTAAAGGAAAATAAGAAAATTTTAGATCTTTATTCAAAAATGGCGAAAAGTTAAATATTAATTACTGATGACCTTAACAATGTGCATTAATATTGTAGTGCTACTAGTGCCATTCAGATTTGATAAGGAAAACTTCAAAGCGAATGATTAATTTGAATACTGCAGACAAAAGTCAACAATTTGATTTTAGCATAAAAATAGAATATTTGAATTGTTTTCATTTAATTTTGTCCATCACTAGCTAACACTTTAGAGTTATGAAATATAATTGAAAAGAGTTAACATGGAGAGACAGATTTGCGTGGCGCAAGGCTCTGTATATTCGTTGGACACATATAAACATATGTTCCAAATTGCACTAGAGTTGCGGCATTGTTGTCGTAGTATAAAATATTCATGTGTTTTACGTCCTAAAGAAAATTTATTTTGCCAGTGGTTGGTGTAAGAGTGAATGCTGCAGTAAATTGATTTCAAACGCATATTTATTGTTATAATACAAAATTTAGCATGAAAAAATATCAGTCGTCGACCAATAAAACAAGTTCATCGTTGTAAAGCATGAAAACATAAAAACAATAAGATTAAATTTGTTTACGGTTCTTAAAAATTTGTTGGTGTATCCACAACTAATATGATGGGGGTGAAACATCAAACTTGACTACGACTTTGAAACCCATTTACATCATCTAACTTTACATGGCCCTCTGTAGGTGTGCAAAATTTTGTGGAAATTAGTTGAATTATTCTGGAAATATGGGGAAATTTTCTATTTTCTCACCTGACACTACTTTGCAAAAAGTCCGGCAAAAGAGGACCTTTGTATGCATAAATGATGCTTCTAATTAGTACTGTTTGTCAGCATAGGACAATGGAGAAGCATTAAATACTTAAGTTTGTAAAAGACAAAAAGCGGGAAATACAATACGTATTTACCTTGATAAAAACACTACCTACTGTTATTTCTCTCCGTATCAAAAGTAAACTTGAGTCATTTAAACTTTTTATTTAGAATCTATTCACAAAATGTTTAATTTCATGACATCTGTTGTATCGTTTGTGCTTATTGTCAAGTTTTAAATGACATTTTTCCCCAGGTATGGTCTGAAAATGCATTCTCCTGACTAGTGGTAACGTATTCTCTCTAAACTGTACGACGTCGTGGTCTAAGATGACTATCGTTGCTGACCAAGTGTTGGAACCTCATTGGATTTTGTAGTCTGTCGGTGCCACGCATGCCTTGCCCCGTCGTGTCGCTGTATTGGGAAACTAGTTTTACGTACAACAGAAACATTTACCGTTTACGCAGAAGCCTCAATTTTTTTCCTAATTCCAATGCCGGAAAAATTTTTAGAGTAAATATTTACCTTTTACTCTGAGGCGTATTTCTGCGGTTAAATTGGTAGCGCATTCTGCAAACATGGTGGTTTGGCAGTCGCGATTGCAGCAGTGTTTGCAAATACACTTCAAAAAGTTTTCATGCATTTGCAGATTTTGCTACCTGAGTCGCGAGCCAGGTAATGTTTCGTTTACAGGAAGTTGTCATATCCTTTTATGTGGCGCTTGTGAATGCAAACGCTTGCAACCGGCTTGCTATCAGTTCTCTAGACCTACAGAAATTGTGCCTATCGTTACCAAAATTATTCAATTGCATAGCCAGCCAATCACATTTTTTTTTTCTTTTTTGTATTTCTTTCCTTACTGGCCCTCTGAGGTTCAGTAATTCGCTTCTAGCCAACCATGAAATGGTTTTCATGAGTACTTCTGTTTTCTGAGATGGTGTCTCGCGTTTTCTGTAGCGTGTGTGCAGTATCACAGCCTTGGTGTTAACGTTTTATTAAAAATTCATCTACAATTGAGATGTGTTCATTTATTTACCATTCCGGAACAGTAAAAACAGTTATTTGTTTGTGTGAAATGCTTTGTTTTCAAGCATTTTGCGAAGTGTACACACAGGATTTTCAGTTTATAATCAAGTTAAGCTGGGAACACGGTTAGCGTATCGTTCAATATGTAGATGCGACATCAACATTAGACATGGTGGAAGATATGTGTGTCCATGTGAATTGTTTGAAACATCTTTCGAATGCCAAAAGTGTATCCGTCAGTTCTAAGGTTAGTGATTATTTTATTAAAAAATGACAGTACAGTGAGCGATGCAATACGTGCGGAATGCTTGTTCGCAGGTTTTTGAGTTGAACATGATATTCCTCTTGGTGTGTGTGATCATGCCGGCCCATTATTTAGAAAGATGCTCCCAAAGTCTGAAGTAGCCTATAAATTTGGTTGCAGCAGAATGAAAAAGACAGAGATATTGCAATGACTGCACATGCTGCAGAGGATATTGTTTGTTATTTACATACCACAGCATTTTTGATCGCTACTGATGGCAGTGATTAACTGCAAAAACAGTTTCCTGCTCCACAGTTGGAAGATACAGCCTCTCTTGTTAATAAAGATGAGAGTGCCGATGTGAAGTGGACTGCAGACACTGGTATTGTAGGCTTCAATGCACTTCCAAACTTTGACAGTGTGGCCAAAGTAAAGGCCCGGCTACAATGAGTCGAAGGATCGTCGGTGGCACTCTGAACTCTGGTTGGCTGGCTTACGTGCTGTGACGTCAGAGTTGGTTGGGGTGCGGTGCCGTTGTGGTGGAGTTGAACTTTTAACTTTCGCCGTCAAACCACCGGCAGAATACCAGCAACCTGCACATGATTGGCTTAATCATTTGTGCCAGTAGAACCTTAAGCAATAAATTTAAATTTGGAATACCAGTAAAATTATGACCATAATTAGAAAACAAATACATAAACTTGTAAATGTTTGTACTTAAAAGAATCGTACTACCACAAAATGCTAGGAAAATAATGCGTAGTCACGCGTCACCGAAGCGATTGCCGCGTAATCAATTGTGTTTATTGTCGGAGGGGAAAATTATGTAAACAAAGTTTCAAGAAATTTTTATTTGGAAAAACATGATGAATGTGAGATACATAATTAGAATTCTAGATGTAAACAACAAATTTAAATTGATAGTACGTTAAATGATCCTATAAATTGTAAGTAGTGATTAGTTTCCGAAGCTACACAGAGCACTTATTCATTACACAAAACGTGGTTGTTATGGCGTCAAATTTCGGCACAGGAAGCAGTGTTACTATTTTTTTTACGGGTGGCACAGCATTCGTTGTATTCTAAGCTTACTGCAGGTTGTTTGTTAATTTGGAATAATGAGCACTTTTTTAAAAGATGATTATGTCAAATGCAGAAACAGAAGCTGACAAAAAATACATCACAAAAAAAAACAGTAGCGGCGAATACTCTGACTGACCTATAGGGAGTCAAAGAAACTAGACTCGCCAGCTGAGTACCGACAATTTATTGTAAGAACCAGGACCGACAGGCCACCGACAAATGGCCAGCACCACACCGTACCGACGATCCACTGACTTATTGTAGCAGGGCCTTAATGCTCTCAGTATTGACCATCCCTCACAGCAATGCTGAATGTGAGCGGGTATTTAGACTTGTAACAGAGAACAAGGCTGAGTTCAGGTCCCAGCTTTCAATCAAGTGCGACCAGACAGGCACGTGTCTTGAACACAAGTTTTCTGAAGCTTTCTTACGTAAGGCCAAGAAAGCAACTGCAGCTTCTCTGAAGAGAGAATAATGTATAAAGTGTATGCGTGCGTGTGCGTGCACGCGCATGCAGTTCTTGTGCTTATGTTTTTGAAGATTTGTTGTGTATATAGTAAACTCGGTCATAATTCAGGAAGAAAACATATTTTACACTCCATATTCATTGTCAAATAACAAAAACTTGTGAGTATATGCACATTCTTAATATCCAGGTTTTAAATTTGTCATAATTTCTAGACTTAAAACATTACAGAATAGGTATTTTGTATACTACAGAGTGAAGTTTTAATACTTTTATGGTAAGCCGTTTCATACTATAAATGTGAATATAAATAGGGCATGGAAGTTATCATCTTACACTAATGTATATTTCAGCCACGGCAAGGAATACATATATGTATTTTTGATTTGCATGTCGTACCAAGCAAACACATTTCCATGATGTATAATAAGCCTTCTCTAAGGGAAATCATAGTTTTTGGTCTGAAACACTGACCAAATGTTGTATTATAGGTATTACATTTTCATTGTGAAATTATGGAAATTGTAATGCTTGAAATTAAGTGCGAATGTTGAGGAAATTGGTGTATGTGAATTTGCAGTGGGCAGTTGACGCATGTTTTCATAGTTTTTATCCATTTTACTGATTGAAAACTTTAAAAATTGCAAGTCTGTTTACAGATACAGAGGGGTTTATCAATACTGGAAAATATTTTTAAAAAAGTCAGTGGAAAATTTAATTTTCTATGGAAATCTGGGAAATGGGAAATCTAAAATGTGATAACCCTGATAGATGCAGATGGGTATGTTTATGGTTGTGTTAGTTTGCTTGTGGAGCTTGGCTAGAAAGTACAGCAGGCAGACATTGGTATGTTTGGTATTAGAGGTGATCAGTAGTGCTTGGTGATTGGCCACGCCAGTGTTTGGGAGCCCTGCGTAGCCGTCGACCGTAGTCGTGGCGACGGAGCTTTGGGCATCCCTAGAGCGACTTGTGGTTGCAGCCGATGTGGTGTTGTGAAGAGAGACCACTGCATGCAATTTTACCACACATTTTACATTCAAACATAATCAGCCATCTTTTTTTATCAGGGACGTGGCACACCAACCGAAAACCACTTTCAAAAACCAAGAATAATCTCTTAACCAAATATACATAACCAAAATCACCAAAAAAACACTTATTTTCGTAATGAAGGTCAGGTGGCCCAAATTTGTGTTTTGTATGATGGTTTTATTTTATGTATATATATTGTTTATTACTTTTTTAAGTGTTTTTTTGTTAGTTTCGCTTTGTTTTGTGTTTTGTTGAGGACTATTCTTGATTTTTAGTGGTTTTTTTTGTGTAATATCTTCAATATAGCATTCTTGTCTATTTTATGTGTATTCCTTTTTCCTATGAGTAATTTCATCACTTCACATTATTGTTATTAATATTAATTACTTTTATTTGTAATGCTTGAGTGTATTAAATTTATAACCTTGTTGATTGTGCTGTGAATTCTTTATTTAATGTGTTGTTGCCTTGAAGTTTAGTTGGTGGTACGTGTCTTTAAAACATGAATAAGGCTTAAGAACTATTGATTTATATGTGGCGTTGCTAATGTGCATTTTGTATAGTACATTCAGTCCATGTTGAGCACATTCAGTTTGTGAATTGTAAAAGTAAATGGATGGTTAAACTAGAGTTACTTAATTTTCTTGTGCCTCTGGTATTTTACACTCTCCTGTGCTGTACATTTTTGTCTATGGTTTCATGTCTTGAATTAGTATGTCTACGTTTAGCGTGTTAATTTGCTTGTGTAGGTTGGTTAGAAAGTACAGTTGGCAAGCATGGTTATGCTTGGTATAGTCTATTCATGGTTACTTCACACTTTTCTGAAGCCCTGCTTAATTTCTACTTCCAGGTACCAAAGACGTATCCTGCTACGTGTAAACAAAAACAATACCATGCAACGTCTTAATATTCCAACTGGCAAATGATTTGTTTACATTTTTCAGTTGTGCCAACATGCTGGCATATTTGAAAGAGCGTATGACTTCTGTGTTTATACTTGATATTGATGATGGTTTGATTGGTGTTAAAATCACAATATAGCGCATTATGCAAATTTTGACTCGACTAACTGGGTAGGTGATGGGGAATTGGTGTAGACGTTAGGTTACGTCTCTTAAAGGACACCCTTAATCAGAATAAATATTACAAGTGACAAGCATTCAGTACAAAGAAAAAAAACAGGAAATTGGAGCGCATTGCTCATGCTGCTTATTTTATTATGTAAATTCAGTGTCGAAAAACAAGATGGTGGCTAGCATTGTCAATTATGTAGATTTTAGCACTTTTGAGAAATTTATTTGGGCTTTGGCAAATATTCAATTCACTGAAATGTCTAAGCACGTTATGTAAATAAATTTCAAACACATATGGCAAAGTTACTGTGATGTATAAACAGACTTCATCCATAAATACGTAATAACCAGGCATAAACTTCTTTCACTGCTAGAAAACAAACATTGTACATCCAAATCTCGCCTTCGTACACATAACCAACATAAGGATTCTGGAACTGCCATTTCATTAGAACTTTGCTTCATTAGCCAACAGAAATGACACACATTGAAGTTACACCTCAAGTAAAAAAACACATTTATCACAACTTTGTCATTTAACTAGGTAGGTTGAAAGCACGTGTACAAAATTTACANCTCAAGTAAAAAAACACATTTATCACAACTTTGTCATTTAACTAGGTAGGTTGAAAGCACGTGTACAAAATTTACATGATAAGTCTATTTTTCGCAGGAAGAAAAAAAGAAACACTAAGAGATCAAGCAGGTATTATTCTTACTTATGCCTACTTTGAAGTTGTAACCGCCCTATCATTATATCTGAATACAAATTTAATGCATATTTTACCATTAGCAGTACGTTTTAATTGTCAATTACAAAATCAGATACTTATTTATTATATAATTGTAAAATCTGCTAAAATTGACCTGCGTGTGAGCAATGAGAAACTTAACAAATGCGTAGTAAAAGAAGGCAAGTTCAGGAAAAAATGAACAACCGGCTCCACCTGTTTTTTTNCTCAAGTAAAAAAACACATTTATCACAACTTTGTCATTTAACTAGGTAGGTTGAAAGCACGTGTACAAAATTTACGTGATAAGTCTATTTTTCGCAGGAAGAAAAAAAGAAACACTAAGAGATCAAGCAGGTATTTTTGTTGTCACTTTTGCCTACTTTGAAGTTGTAACCGCCCTATCGTTACATCTGAATACAAATTTAATGCATATTTTACCATTAGCAGTACGTTTTAATTGTCAATTACAAAATCAGATACTTATTTATTATATAATTGTAAAATCTGCTAAAATTGACCTGCGTGTGAGCGCTGAGAAACTTAACAAATGCGTAGTAAAAGAAGGCAAGTTCAGGAAAAAATGAACAACCGGCTCCACCTGTTTTTTTNTGAGAAACTTAACAAATGCGTAGTAAAAGAAGGCAAGTTCAGGAAAAAATGAACAACCGGCTCCACCTGTTTTTTTCTTTATGAAAAAAAAATGTGTGAAGAGGCTAGGACCTATGCACCATATTTCTTTGCTGATCAGGCAGCAAAGATAAATATTTTAATGCAGAACAATGAAATATGTTTTTAGTATTGCTACGTGATAATGTAAATATATAATAAGAAAGTGTATCATAACTCATTTGACTTGTAAACTATTTCTTATAAGTTGCCAACGCAGCACTGTTCTCTCCATTTTAATTTAATATTGATTACAAAACAAACATAATTAAAAGACAAGTAAAAGTTTAATTTAATCAAAATAATAATGCTTTAATGTTAATAACACTTAAATGTTTGTTGTATAGGATTAGTTTAAAATGCAGGCATCTATCTGGAGCTCTAAACACATTTCCATAAATTTGTATTATATTCAGTTTTTTCCCTGGTGGCCGTTTTGTTTTGGCCAATTGGCTGTTTTTAGTGTTTTCTATAACTAACTGAACGTTAAATAACTCTCTTGTTGTTTTTAAAGATTTCAACTTGAAACCATAACCATCTTAATCTGCATAAAACCATCTGTAATGTATGTTGTAAAGTTCCGCCCGTTACGTTTACATTATATTAAAAATAATATTTCTGCCTCACAGTTGGGCGCCATATTGTAAAAGTGCGGGCCGCGGCTCGTTAAGGCATATTTAATATAACTGCAGCCTCACAGTTAGGCGCCATGTTGTAAAATTCCGCCTTTGTTACGTTTACGTTATATTTAGAATATTACAGCCTCACAGGTGGGCGCCATGTTGTTAACGTTCGGCACTTGTTACACTGTGGAATGTTTACGTTGCCACGGCTTGCTCAGAGGTAGAAACACGAGACTCAGTTAATTGAACACTAGTTACTTAAGAAAGAAGTTCCAGATTAGTTTGATATATATATATATTTATTTAACATTCAGCCACACAGTTCACAGACGGAGATTTAGTATGCAGAGTACGAACCTTTACCATTAAATATACTATTGCAGATAACAGTGCCACAGTCGTTTACTTAATGATGTTCTTAAAAAACTGACCCGAAGAAACTTAAAATGCGGCTACCTCCCACACCGGCTGAGAAATGATATATTAAAGTCTAGTTGCTGATGTGGGGGTTCTAGTCCTGCCCGAACGCGACCTAGGCTAGCATTGCACGATACTTCTCGANTAAAGTCTAGTTGCTGATGTGGGGGTTCTAGTCCTGCCCGAACGCGACCTAGGCTAGCATTGCACGATACTTCTCGACTGCGCTGACCTGCCCTCACGGGCGAGGTGAAGTAACTCTCCCTGACGACTGACTTGAATAAGACTGCTCTCAGAGCGACACAGACAGATGCCTCTTTTTGTTCTGCCTATCACCCCCCTCTCCTGCGATAACGGCCTGGCCACGCACGCTCTCCACAACGTTACCGTAACTGACTGCTCCGCACAAACTAATCCTGCGCCGTCAACATAAACGAACTTGTCGACGTCGCCTGATCCAGATAAACTAACCTCTCGTACAACAAAAACTTGTTGACGCATTAAAACTGCGCCGGGGGAACTAAAACTTGTCAACGTCGCTGTTAACAGAAACTAACTAATCTAATTAATGCTGACGCTTCCCCAAAAAACCAAAGTTCGAAACGAAACTGTAACGGTCGTCCTGATAAAACGTAACCCGGCAAACGTCCTCCCGATAATCTACAAACGCACACGTCTGCCGGATAAACTATCACTGGAAACGAGCCACCACGGCTTTAAACTTGAACCCTATTCTTTAATAATACAACGAAGATAATGGGATTCGCGTGGGTAGTTTTGAAGAATTTCTACCTTATTCCATGCCACATATTTCTAACTCAAGCTATTTAATATCAGTAATAGCAGAATAACTGCTTTGCAAAAGTCGTAGGTAAGTTGTTTGTTGGCAAATGAAAAGTGCGTTGTAAAGCAAGTTTCCCGTATTACTTTTATTTCCAGTCTTAAAATATTAGCTGTAACATCCAAAGTGTGATAAGAACTGCAATGTGTGTGCGTGCACGCACGTGCAAGTATGTCTATTTCATGTAAATGGGGTAAATTTTGACACTACTAAAAAAAATAGCACGTTACAATATATCCTTCCACTACAGCTGTTCTGTCAATGAGGAAAACAATGTTTGTAAACAAATGTTACAAGTCGTCGGATGCGCACTTGCATTTTCCTCATGTTTCTTGTCATGGCAGGCACTGAAAAACTCATAACTAACTTCCATCCAGTAATCAATGTAGGATTTTATAGCTAGGTTGGCATTCCAACCTACCTATTTTATTCGTGTAATTGCGAAGTTGGTTGGGGCGGGGGGGCCTTAATTTTAATGTCTTTCGTGAGACGGCCTTGTTTTGAGGTTGTTCTTGCGAGTTAGTGTGTGTCATTTTTAGTTGTAGATTGTTTTGATGGAGCAGTGGAAAATTTTGCTCATACGGAAATAACAACTTACTGTTTGTAATTCGCTACTTCTTGAACACTTATTTTTCTATGGGAATCTTTGCACAATTACTTTACTAAAATCACATTTGTTTGTTACAGACATCAAAAAATCTATTTGTGGAATCATTCAGTAAAATCAACACTTTGCACGTTTCCTGAAACCATCAATTTAATCTTAGAAACGTAAATTATATTTGCGACACTTCATTGCGGACGGCTGTTACGGAAAATGGCGGAATGAGCAGTTTTACGAAGCTGTAAACACGTGCTGATATTACATTCCACTCAAGAAATCTCATTAAACTGTACCTACAACCAACTATGCTTAAAGGAAGCAAATAAATAATTATCTACTGACATAATTAAACCATAAATGTTAAGTATAATTAAAGTTTTAAATTACAACTTTTAGTTCTGAATACTATTTTCTTCCAAGGCCATCATCAAAATTGCCAACATAACATACATCACAGAGATATTCATCAGATGATACAATACTTTGCAAACGAGAGCATTTACTGTTTAAACACTCAAGGTAAGTCACATTGTCTGTCAAATTTTACCCCACTTATATGAAATGGACAATATCACCAGAATGTGCAACTTATGACTGGGGCTTAAAAATTACTGTAGATTTATAAAGACTTATTGGATTATCTAGTTTGTGATGTTGAAAAGAAGGTTTGTATGTTTGATGAATATGTTGTCATGTCGGAGACCAGACGTATTAGTGGAAATCCTTCAAAACAAAGTAGATTTGTCTGATGAAGTCACATTTAAACGATGGATTACGATAACTCAATCACTGAAGTTCTGCAAAGCGATTAATTTTTTTAAGCTCTGATAGAAAAGTGTGTGCTTTTTATAACAAACGTCACTTCATCTCCAAATTTTAATCAAAGTACTTAAAAGAACTTAAAAAACTTGACTGAAGATGTCTGTATCACTTTGGTGACTTAGCTGAAAATTTTTCATTTTTGGTGCAAAATGATTTTGTAAATAAAAAAAATATTGATAGAAGTTTAGTCATAATGTTGAAATTGCCAGTTGTAATTTCATAACTCTAACAAACATTGTGTGCTTTTAATAATTTTATTGTTTTTATAGTATCCCTTAACAGTTTTCATCCATTCTGTCTAAACCTAATTTTTTGGACATTTTGAAAATTTTTTTATATAACGACTTGGTTTAAACACAATAATGACCTGTTTTTAATATTTTTTGATTGATTTGAAATGGGTTGTCTCACAAACAAGTTAAACCTGAGGTAATTTTTCAGATGTTTAATTCAAAAAAGTGTGAAGTAACAGTGAATGGAGTGTATTGGAGGTCATCCATCAGTAGTGCATGGTGATTGGCTGCGACAGTGTTTGGGAGCCCTCTGCAGCCGTCTGCCGTAGTCATGGCAACGGGAGCTTTGGGCATCCCTAGAGCGACTTGTGGTTGTAGCCGATGTGGTGGTGTGGAGAGAGACCACTGCATGCGATTGTACCGTACAGTTCACATTCAAACATGGTCAGCCATCTTTTGTTTCTTCAGGATGTGGCATGAGGAAAGTGGAAACTGAATTATTCTGTTGATTATTGTTGGTTGTCACTGGAGATTAGTCCAGCTGTAATTCTCGTCACTTTTTTTTTGCATTGAAATACAAAAGGAGCAAAGGCATTGGGTATTTAATTTCTTCAGTTTTTTGCGTCCATTACAAAAATAAACTTTAGTTAGTGGATCTGAGAACTTATTTGTAAAACGTTGCTGTTTATAATTCCATATCCCTGCGCTTTTGGTTGAAATTTACACGTAATGAAACATTTCTCAAACCTGACTGACTCGCATATTTAAAACCTGCAAGTCTTATTTACTCCCCCTTTTTTTTTTGTTTTACACTGGTCATAATTTATACCTACCTGCAATTGCATATGTAAAACCTTGCGCACCTGCCAACTTTTACTACTAACCCAGCTCAGCTCCAGATATGAAATCCACTTCTTGAATGCATTCAAAAATATTGACTTCCAATATAGCAAAATGGTGCAGCAGAAAATAATTGACATGGGTACTTAAAAATGGTTCTGTGGTTAGGAGCAGGTTATTATTCAGCCGAATGTATAGTGCCGCTTGCAACACAACTGCAGCTCTGCATACTGGACGTGCCCATTGTAACCATCAACCATTTTACACGTAGTGCTTAAGAATAAAGGTAACGTTTTTGATAATATTACATAGTGTGTACACGCCAGATGGAGTTCACACCAGGTATGTTTTTCTTTAATATTTTTTGTTTGACAAATATTTCTGTTCTTATTGTTTAATCACAACCTGTTGCATTATTTGTGTTTCATTTATTGGACTTAAAAATTTTTTTAATGAATTTAAC
Source organism: Clitarchus hookeri (assembly GCA_002778355.1). NCBI lineage: Eukaryota > Metazoa > Arthropoda > Insecta > Phasmatodea > Phasmatidae > Clitarchus > Clitarchus hookeri. The sequence goes on from NQII01001698.1 coordinate 72,488, forward strand.
AAAAGATGGGACAGGAAATTTTAGGTTGTGTGCAGTATCAGCATATTTTATTACACTACCTACATAATCTTTTGTACAGAAACCAGAATGCATTCAAAGCTTTGCCCGTTAATGTCGTCTTAAGCTAGTCTCTCACTTTTTATGTACAGAACTTTTTATCAGAGTGGCTGTAGAAACAGCTTTGTGCACTGTAAACTTATTGAGAGCTCTGTTTGTAGTAAGGGGCCATGGTTGGTGTAGTGGCTAGAGTACTTGCATCCCACCAAGGCGAACCGGGTTCGATTCCCGGCTGGGTCACTCCCAGACTTTCGCACTTACGAATTGTGCCGAACGATGCTGCTGGTCGGCCGGTTTTTCTGGGAGATATCCCGTTTTCCCAGTCCTTGCATTCCGGCACTGCTCTGTTCTTATCTCACTTCACCCTTACTGTATCTCAAGACCCCCTGCCCACATTTCTGCACTCTAGGTGTAGTGATGTGCAGTTGCCAGCCGTGGTAGTGTGTGGGAGCCCTGCACAGCCCTGGGCCACAGTCATGGCGATGGGCGCTTTGGACATCCCTAGAGAGACTCGTGGTTGTATTCAGTGTGGTGACGTATAGAGAAACCACTGCGTACAATTTTACCACACAGTTAACAGTCGCATTGTCAGTCGACCATCTTTGGTTTCTTCAGGGCATGGTCGAGGGAAAGCATGTTGTGTCGTTACTAATATTGAGCAAGGTGGTACATACAGTCGTAAGACGATGGACTCATTCAGGAGGACTCTGGTTTTATCCTCTGTGTGGTCATCCTGATTTAGGTTTTTTAGGGTTTCTCGAAATCATTCCAGGTGAATGCTGGGATGGTTTTATAAAATAGACCCTGTAGTTGATTCCTTTCCCATATCCTGACTCTCTAGTGTCTCTCTATTAAAGTCTAGTCATTGTTTTGAGACATTTAAAATTTTCAGATAAATTAATAATAATTTAAGAAAATAGTTGCACATTACAGTTTTGTTTGCAAATTTTTTTTTTTTTTTTTTTTAATATTAATTTTTTTGGTTTGAATTTTGGTAACTAAATAACCACAGCGTTGTTTTTGTTCATTCTAGACATTTGTTGTTGACTTTATTGCAATAAACAAATTCTCAAGTTTAAGTCTTAAAAGTTAATTGGTGTTAATGAAATGATTAGAGACCCTAAGCTTACATTACAGTTTTATCAGACTAGGTGTTGAGAAATCAATTGTGAATGGATTTCAGCTCGGTATAGTTACTCTGCAAGATAGTAGTAAATATGTCATGTATAGAACTGTTAGTGGGTGGCCTTGATAAGACACACACACAGTTATTTACCTTGCAATATTTGCAACAGCTCTGCATTTTGTAACTTGCAGTAAGCCACAGCGGTGTGCCAAGTGCAGACTTATTGAAGTACACTGGACCCCTGTTACGATGTTCTGGAAAATGGTGTTTAAAATGTTTAAGCCTACAAGTTGGGAAAGCTTCTAAAAAAGGTTATTTTTAAATATTAAATGTTTTCTGTTAAAGGTTCCTCTGTAACCGATTTGCAATTTTCTTTACATTACAGGGGCTGTGGTGCAGTTTTCAGATTGCTCGCCTTCCAGCAAGGCAAACCACGTTCAGTTCCTGGCAGGCTTTTGGGCTGCGGAGGCGTAGCGGTCACTCTACTCACCGCCCACTTAGGCAAACCGGGTTTGATTTCCGGTGGGGTCGCTCCCAGATTTGCGTGTGGGGGAATATTTTCAGACAATACCGCTGGTTCTTAGGTGTTCTCAGGGATCTCCCATTTCCCCCGCCCTTCCATTCCAGTGCTGCTCCATACTCACCTCGTTTCACCCTCATCTGCTCTCAAGATCTCATTGTAAAGAGTCGCCCAAATTTCTCCACCACCTCTCTCGATGGGGTTATCCTTATTTTCAAGTATGGGGAACGTGATGGACATTGCCTTTGGCCAGCGGGTTTTCTTGGATCACTCCAGTTTCCCCTGCCCTTGCATTCCGCTGCTGCTCCGTCTTGACCTCATTTCACATTTACCAGCTCTCAATGCCTTTAATGTTGACCAAACCTCTAAACTCTTCATGTAGTTACTATTTCAATGTTTACTTTTTTTTTACAGGTTGAAGAAATTGTAACAGATCCTGTACCATCAAAGACAAGATACAAAGTTTATTTCTATGGCACTGCAGAGATGTGAGTTATCTTTTTCCTTTTATCTCCTGTGCTTTTGTATTGGAGTTTTCGTGACTTGTTAAAGTTGTAATGTGTTTGTTACCCAATTCTTTATTGCATATGCTATATATATTCAAGATATTTGTGCAGTGTAAATTATGTTTAACAAACCTTTCAGATCAATAGCCTGTTCATTGTAGTTAGTTGTGTGTTACCCTTAGCAATTTTAAAGTAAAATGGTGTGCATAAAAGTTAAGGCATTAGTTTTCATTAAAAAACCAATAATTTCATCTAAAAAAAATTACTCATTTCATGCCTTTCCCAGAATGGTGGTTTTGGACCAATTGAGGCAATATGCGTGTGTACATTTTTTCAAGTACAAATGGTTTAATCCAGGCCAACAAAATTGGAGTGCGCTGAAGTAGCATTAACAGTTCAGAGTACATAGCATTTTATGTAAATATTTGTTAAAAGTTTCATTAAAATCGCGTGAACGAGTTTATAGTCGGAACATAATCACCAACTTTATGTATCTGATTGATAGTTTATGTTTAACAACATTTCAATGAAATGCTGGGGAAATGTTAAATTTAATTTGATGAATTTCCTTCACATCATGTACATGCGATATATTTGAAGTAGCAGGTTAGAGAGCAATTTGCTTTTCATTTTGCGTAAGGAGACACTTTGCAGTCACTTTCACAAGTTCTTCCTAACTTGGCGTGTGTACAGGCTGTCCATAGTAAACTGAGCACTTTTCAAAGCCCTGCTTAAGATCCACCTGTACGCTCGTTGTGTATTCTTCCACCTTATGTAATATTAACTCTGCTTTGGGTCTGATCACTTCGTTCATGCTTCTGTCATGTAAGGCTGTAGAATTATTTCAAAGCTTAATATTGTGCAATCTTGCTAAGTTTTACACATCCACACATTACATATAAAAGGAAAAGAAAATGTAATTTTAGTATTCACAAATGTTTACTTAACACACATAATTCAATGTTTTAAGATATGGATTTGCTTTCCCTGTGTAGTTACCAACTTTATTGAGTGCAGCCTAGTCAGTGGGGCCTGTTAAAAGTGCTCGATTTAACCGTGAATAGCCTATACACGTATGGCTATATACAAATCTTACACCAAAATCCCTCTTTTTCTTTCTACCTATTTCACTCATTCACCCTCTTCCTTCTTGTGTCACTCAGTCTTCCCACTCACTCCTTGCCCCCCTTCCCCCCTTCTGATTCACCCTGTGGTCCCAAAACTTCCTCCCACTGTCCCTCCTTGCTTCACCCTACTGTCTCCTCCCCCCTTGTTTCACCCTATGGGTCTCTTCAAAGTGTAGAAAGCAAGTTTTTTTTTTTTTTTTTTTTTTACATTTTTCAGTACTGCTATTACCTTTATTAGAGGCAAGATTAATGATGAATAGTGAAAAACCAAAATGACACCACAGAACACCAAAATTTAAATTAAGATACAAAATAAAACTAAATTAACAAAAATTAGTAAAACTAATTATTTGTAATTATTTTATATTACAAATTATATTCCAAATATTTATGTAAATTACTGACTATAAGAAATACACGTCTAGAAAATTCAACATTTGTACCAGAAAATAGTTTTAATATCTAAAATGTGAATGTATGTCTTCATTATTTTGTATTAGATAAAGTTTGTGCTCTTGATCACAGTAAAACCATTTCAAATAGTCTTCCTGCTTAGTAAGTTTGCTTAATTTTGCTCCTGGTTTGTAAACACCAAGCAAATTGGTTAATAAGCAAAAAAATTTCAGCTCTTTAGAAACATTACTGTAATTAGGTCTTTAAATGCTATGTATTAAAAATTTTATGTAAATGTGTGTTTAAATATGCATTTTGGCTAATTGTATAGTATGTTAAAAAAATAAAGACAATTACATTGAAACTAATTTCTCAAATGAAATTGGCTGAAAATAAAACCATAAAGTTACTACCCTACTTATAATTTTTTAAATAGATTTTTTAATGAAAGAACTTTTTTTTTGTTGCCTGTAGTGTTTTATAGGAAACTTATAGCCCAAGTTAGCTAACATCCCCCGTGAGGGTAGAAATAATGAGAATGTTGTGCAGAACGTGGTGTCACTAAAAGCATAAATAAGTGGGTGATTTCGGATATTTTATTTTACAAGTAAATATAATCGGATGAGATTGACAGCGTTGCATATGAAGGGTATAATATGTTAAAATTTTAAGATGTATATAAAGGTATAAGTAGTCAGACAAAGGGAAATGAATATTCAGAGGTTGGCATTGTGGAAGCAGAGCCAAACGGGGGCAGGTAAGTTGGTTTTTGTGGACTGGCAAAATAATGTACAGGTGAGAGTACCTATTACTATCAGTTGAAGGAAAATAAGAAATAATCTATAGTAACTGGAAGAAGGAATTACTGAACCAGATAGTACTAGTATACTATGAACAAATATTTCCAGAAGGTAAGGGAAGAACATGGTGCTATTGAAATTGTTATAGTGTTAGATCGCAACTACACGTACAGATGTGCACAGAAAGTTAAGGAAGAATGGTTTAATTAAAGTGGTTGGAGGGTAGATCAAAACTTGCAAGTGAAAGGCACACAACCATTAGAACCAGTGAAAGTTTTACGTGTTGCTGTGGTGTGTTTTCATGGGCTATACAAAAAATTGTGAGTGGTGTTTAGATCCCTCTGGATCATTCTACTTTTGCATCTGTAAAAGTCGAGTGCAGAAAGTGCAAAAATGGAGGTAGGTCTAACAAAGTTACTCAAGTGGACACACACGCTAGAAGATTCCCTTTGCAGAGAACTTGACCAAGAATGATGTAAAACAAGTGTGTTCTCTCTACTGACAACTATTGAACCAGAGTTTCCTGAACTACGTTTAAATAGTAGTGATAAGTTAAATCAATACTACAAATTTAAAAAAAAATCTCACATATTTTTTATTGTTAGTACCATAAGCAAAATTTAATCTGCTGTTGGGTTCTGAAAGTCAGAAACATGTAAGCAGCTCAACATTTTATATAAAAAAAATAAACATTCAGGTGTGGAACACGTAGGACTGCAGAAATGGAAAGGTCTTATTGAAATAAAGGCTTACATTTTTGGAATTCAACAAAAAAAATGTTGTACAAAGTAAAGAAGTAGTTGACATACCAGCATGCTTTTTCTTTGCAATTACCTCTGCCTCGAGTGAGAAATTAGTTTAGTTTGGTTTGGAAGCAGTTTGAAGGGCGTGCATTCGAGGTGCGTGAGGAGTTGTGGTTCTCTGTAGCCTGCAGTATGTCGATCTTTTTTCCAGAGCCCACCTTAAATCAGATGATCTGTTCGACTATGCAGAGAACAAAGCTAAGTATGCCAAGCCGCTCAAGAGGAAGGGTTTCAATGAAGCTTTGGTGGAAATAGAGAAGGCGGTGAAGAGTGGATCAGGAGCCCCATCGACGGTAAGTGTAGTTGCAGTTTGATTTGGTGGCACTATCATCAGTTATGTCAAGTGCACTGCCTGCGTGTGTTACGGCCCGTGTAAGAGCGGTGCTGTTCGTGGACCCGTGGTCAGTTGATGCACACGACTTAAACAGCTTCGTAGAAATAAGTGCTAACACTGTCCCTTTTGTTTTTACCCGTAATGCATCTTAGACAAGCTTTTCACAGTTAATTGAGCACCCGTATGTAAAATTTGCATTCCTATGGGGCCTTATGGCTTTATTCTTGCATAAATCAAGTGAAGACGTGAAATTGTTAGGAGTCTATTTAAAGATTGGAAAACGAACGCTCTTCACTCACATATTTAGATTTTGCAGACTTAGGGTCTGGCACACCAAAGTTGGTATCCTTTCACTCGAACCATTGAAACAAGGTTATTGTTGTCTTTTTTTATCAAATCCAGTACGCAAAAAAAAAAAAACTTTTGGGATCACTTAACAATTCATCTTGAAAGAGTTTGTCGTACTGACGCCGCACTTTTCTAGACATATTATTTATTACCATACATAAGCCAAAATACTTATTGGTAAAAATTTGACATTGCATTGATATAATTGTAGAAATGAATACCCATATGTCTAATCTCACTAATGTTAATATTGTTTCCTTTAAGAAAAGGAAAAATTTACTAGGACCTGGAAATTTGTTAGTCCAACCACCCTTGAGTTACCCCGCTAAAAGCACAAGTCCAACTAAGGTCTATTATGAATGAGCACATTAAACTAGTGTAGGTTCTTTTTTTTTTNTTTTTTTTTTTTTTTTTTTTTTTTTTTTTCCCAAGGACAAAATTTGTAATTCAAAGCATAATTTTTCGATTGCAAACCTACCCTGTGTTCTAGAGGGTTTCGCATCACAATCTTATGCACCACTCTCTACGCACTAACCATTATCACAAGAACATCTGTTAATGCAAGATTTAGAAATTAATGTAAACCGGTAATAACTCTGTTCCTTCTGACCAAAATTACAACACTGAGATACTTGATTTTTTGTTTTAATTTTAAGATACAAGTCATTATTCCTAGGGTAGATAAATAATCATTTCTCTTAAATTCGCTGCTCACCCACAGCAGCTGTAAATGTAACATCTGATGTAAAAATTATTTACAAATTTTTGTAGTGTTGAAATATTTTATATGCTGTAGTATCTTGTGAAATGAGCAAGTATCGGAGGGAATTGTTTTAAAATGCTAATATTATAAGATTACAACAAATGTCGTTGTAGTTCGGGTGGAAAAGACAGAAGAGACAGATAGTATAACTCAGCTTTCATTAATTCTTATTAGGTATGACAATTAAGCACAAATATTGCAATATAGCTAAAGAAGGTCAAATAAACCGGGGAGGGGGGGGGTTGTTAGTTAAAGGAAATTAAATTCTTTGTCGGAAGTTTTAAAAACATGTGTGGACTCCTAATGCCTGCAATTAATTTTGTCGTGCTGAATGACAGGGCAGTTGTGTACATAATTGATTCTGCTGAGTTTTATTGACAGGTGGTCAATATTTGCCACAGAATATTTAGGTTCGGTGCACTGTGCCGTACCTTTGAAAGCTATTTAAAACATCGTGATTATGTAGATAGCTGGCGCGAGAGCCTCCCTCCCCTCTCTCAACCAAAGATACTCGGGATTCTGTGTCACTTTCGTGCTGTAGAACCAGTCATCTGCATTTCAGGTAATTGCAAGTAGGCGCGTATTTCAATAGAAGAGTAAATGCATGTCGCATAACTCTGTCTGTTATATTGCGATATACACCACAGTACTTGCTAACCATTTCTTAACAACTGCTTTCGTGTATTTTGCAGAGTCCCGTATTTTCCAACACACACGTCGCTGTTATGCATCGCAGTTTTAAGAAAACATGTAGGTGTTTATGAATATTCCTACAACTTCCATGGGAAAGTGTTGACATACCTGGCCTGAGGAGGAGTGAGTGAGTGAGTGAAGACATTTGGGTGGCTCTTAATATAGAGGTCTTCAGAGCCGATAAGGGTGAAGCGAGGCCAGTATGGAGCAATGTCAGAATGCAAGCATGGGGGAAACTGGATATCCAGAGAAAACCCGCTGACCAACAGCATCGCATGACATTTCTTCGTTCACATCATCATAAATTACGTGCGCGTACTTCACTGTTTTTGGTATGATTTGGTAAGGAACGACAAGAAATTATACTGGTACCTTTGTAATATTTCCGAGAGAAAAATGAAAAAAATGGCGTTTTCGTAAAAGGAGTGTAAGGGTGACATCTTACAGCTTTGGAACTACCGTTGGGCGTCTGCCATGGTTGTTTACGACACTACTAGCGCCGTTGGTTTAATTTCGTGGCAGCGCTGATTATACTCTAGCAAATAAGCCATGACATTTCAAAAACAAAACACGTTTGATTATAACAAGAAAAACATATCCATGCAGTCGTTTTAGAAAATGAGCATTTTAAGTCAACTGTCTTATAAACAAAATACCAAATAAAGCATCTGTGAGATGCCTTTATATGTATGCCTTTATTTACTAATGATGCATTCCCAATCTCGTCCTTTTCTCGTGGGAAAATTAATTTTCAGCCCCGCCTGAAATTTCCCTGGCTCAAAATCTCCAATCCCACCCAGCTATGTTTTGTTTATGGAAAACCCCATCCTGTTACAGTATTATCAATCTACAGTTTTTATGTCTTATCAGTTGCATGTTACGGAAAGATTCCTTTTGTTGTGAAACATATTGTGTTTTCACTGTGCTCTTCTTGCAAACTTTTTAATAACTTCATGTGTTGGTGAACATTTATCTTGGCAGGTGAGGTTTGGAAATATTATTGAATAAACTATGTGGTCGAAATATGTATGTATATATGCGTGTGTGTGTGTGTGCTTGTGTATGTGTATGCTTTCAATCTCATATGCCTCTTTAGAACTTTTTGGAATTATGCTCCTACTGTTAAAGTGTTGCATTATTTATGCTAGTAATAGGCCTGCTACTAATGTAGGCCTAGTTTAAATATTTAAATTTCACACCCTCCTATACAGTATTTAGTTCTGTAAAGTAATTGTCTGTAACTAAAGGAATCATGATTTTTGGAATCTGAGAATCGAGAGTGGTATCGGCATCGAGATAAAGAATCTAGGAAAAGTGGAATCATTACATCCCTAATATATATATATATATATATATATGGGATGGGTCAGTTCCATAATTTTTTTGATTCTCGGTTGAGTACCGGTTCCTAGAAATTGGTTCTTGAGTTTTCGTTTACCAATGAGCACTCCTTGGGATGTTTATGTTCGCAGATGGATGCCACGAATGTAGCGCTGAGTTGCACCGAACATGATTTAAAATTGTGTTAATTCAGTTCACCGCCAGGAGCGCTTAATTTTTCATGGTCTGCCGTCGATTTGTCCAAATCCTGAGTTTTGTTTTGCACATGACAGCATACAACATCTATGAAAACTTTTTTTTTTAGTTTTGTACATTGGAAAAATGTGTGGTTAAAAATAGTGTTTTGTTATGCTGGTTGACTTTTGTGGTATTAACCAAGGATTTAAAACGCAAAAATTTTACCTATTAGAAAATATAAATTAATAGGTAGCTGGCGCCATATGTGCTTCTTTGTAGACACAGTGTGTTTATTGTTTTGTGCATAGCAGAACCGAGATTTTGACACCGATTCTCGGTTCTGGTTATCAACGTCAAGAACCGAAAACGAAACCGACCCATCCTTATCATCTTAAGCTTTATTCACTGTCGCCACCATTCCAAAATCTGAGAATGTGAGTGTCAAAATAGTTTTTCCCTTGTTGAATTGAGATGGAATGACCCTACCGTAAAGTTGTATACCAAACGCTAAGTGATTTTTTTTCATTTTTCAGTTTCTATTAAAGTTTTACATACCAATTGTTTGCTATATCAGCATAGTTGAACTGGATGTAACTGGTGTTGTTTGATGTGTTTTTTTACAGAGTAGTGAGATACTAAGCATCAATGCGACAGTGTCTGCTGAAGACTTGGATATCGATAACGATAGCAAACTGGTGATAGATGAATTCCCAGGCAAACAGGGCAAGGACACGTCTGCAGAGAAATCTACGGGCAAGAAGCGGAAATTGGACAGAGATGCTGAGGTATGGTGTAAAGTCGTCCCATGCGCCACCTCTCTGAGACGGGGGTTCTTAACCTGGGGTGCAAGCCCTTAAGAGTGAGAAAATTTCAGGCTGGTGTGTAATAAACAGTGAGAGAATATCTAAGAGTAAGTGTATCATTAAACAACATTGAAGTTCTATTTACAATTTTAATCCACACCTAACCCTACACTAAATTTATGTGTGTGTTATTGTAGCACGTACTTCTAATACGTATGTGAACAATCCATTGCACTGCATAGTTTAGCGATTGGCATGATATTATAAGGTAGGCATGGTTCTCAAAAAGGTTAAGAACCCCTGGTCTTAAGAATTCAATTTTCGAGTATTTGTAGCAAGAGGTTACTAATAAAATAGTGCAGTTTTAAAGATATAGTTACAATCTAAAAAAAATTTAAAAATATGAGGAACTCCTTGTGTTTTATTGGTGCAAAAGCAAGTGTGCTTCTCGCTCCAAGTGCTTGGCTGTGAGAGTCACGTAGGCGAGGTGTAACTGTTGGTCCTGACCGCAGGATGGAGATAGTAAGCCGGCCAAGCGTGTAGCTTCGGCGCTCAGGAAGTCGTCTATCCCCGTGGAGCAGGTGACACCTCCCAAGGCCGAGGTGGTCAGCCGCTCTGGCCGCAAGATACGTCCCAAGAAGTTTGCAGACGAAGATGCTGGGGAACAGGAAGGAGATGGTACATGTGAGTGCCCCATCTGACACACATTTTGGCAGTGGGAATGTTGTTTTCCTCGAGCATATGTGACAGAGAGTCAGCAGTCATTTGCTAGTTGGCCATACACACATCCTTTTGTAGGCAGTTGAGTTGCACACTGGATTCTTGATTATTCGTTTTTCAGTGGACCAACAAGAAAATGCNGGTCAGCCGCTCTGGCCGCAAGATACGTCCCAAGAAGTTTGCAGACGAAGATGCTGGGGAACAGGAAGGAGATGGTGCATGTGAGTGCCCCATCTGACACACATTTTGGCAGTGGGAATGTTGTTTTCCTCGAGCATATGTGACAGAGAGTCAGCAGTCATTTGCTAGTTGGCCATACACACATCCTTTTGTAGACAGTTGAGTTGCACACTGGATTCTTGATTATTCGTTTTTCAGTGGACCAACAAGAAAATACTAAGCATGCGGATTGTACATAACCTCAAAATGCCTGTATGTTTAAACCAACAGCTTAAAGATGTCACTAAAATCAACTTATTCAATTCAATTTATGATTAAATATTTATTTTAAATTAAAAACTTTAATTCTTGAAATTGTCAAAATTTAATTTTTATTTATAATAATATTTTTGTCCGGTGTTCCTTCGTCGGCCGAGCCATGCTCAATCCCTCTGTTAAAATTATAACTGATTTATTTGCGATAATTTTTTCCAATCTCATCTTGCAGTCTTTTTCAAACTTCTGACCAAACACGCAGCTGATAGTTTCCAATAATAATTACGGCCGTCAAAATACTGCCACGGCTCTAACTTCATTTCAAATTCAGTTTACAATAACAAGGCTATAGATCGTTGAATACAGTCGGAGATTGCGTGATTCGTTCTCATTGTCGCCAACCTACGAGTGCAGTAAACACGTAAGAAGAATATGAATACGAGATGGTTTGTCGTTGTAACCAACCTACAAATTCTGTAAAGACGTAAGAGAAAGAAGAAGAATGGTAGTCTATAGAACACAAAAAAACTGTTACAGAATGTGAACAGTACTATTGATAGCACCAGTTTTCGATTATCTATGTTGTTTTGCATTCACATAGCACACAAAAACTAATGATGCACACGATCTTTGGCGAATGTACCAATTAGAAATACCGTAAAATGTAAATAATGGGAACGATTCATGGAAAATCCACTGTATTTCAAAGCTAAACAATTGTTCTGTATGAATTTTGGCTTTTGGGCAAAATATCTAATCTGAGGATGTGGTAAAAAAAAATTTTTAGAGTCTTAACATGCAGGTTTTTTTAACGTTGTTAATATATGATAGTTGTCTGGAACGTCCAAAAAAGACAAATGTTACAGGAAAACAGAATGAGCGGGATCGTAGCAACAATGTTTCACTGTACAGTGAAACCTCATTAATGAAGTCTTTTGTAATACAAAGTTGTCTTCTTTCCTTTAGGTTGTGTTAGGGAATTCAATGATAATTTGTATGCTTAATAAAAATATTTATTAATTTGTATTAAAGTATAACTTCAATTAATGTGGTAACCAAAGTCACATTAGTAAGATTTTGTCTCTTAAATATGGCAAGTCAGAGTTAACATTTTCATTTTTTGAGATTTTTGCAATTATTGCAAACACGTGTTTATACAAACTTGATCACAAACTGCATAAAATCAGGTCCCTCGAGATTTGTTTCAAAGAAATTTCACTGTAATTGAAGCAAAACCTCAGTTTAAAGTACTTTTCACTTTAATGTACATCTTCAAATTCCTAGCAGATGATATATAAATAAATATGTATGAAGTTAAAAGTGGTTTTCAGTATTAAATATAAAATTTAAGTCTTCTCGTGTACTTTTATCAAGATGGTACTACAGTTATTTATTTGCAGTATAAGAAACTGCAATACAATGATGTGGAAGAAAACTAATTGGTCCAGGTATTTTTTGAGAGAGCATATTTTCCCAACAAAGTTTGGAAACATGAGTGATTTTTTTTTTCTCGAGATTGATGGATAGTACAGCTTGGAAATACCAGGTGTCCCAAATTGTTTGCACTTTTTGTGCTTTCATAACAGAAACTATTAAAGACAATGTAATGGGACTGCTTGTATTTGATGCTATAATGACAATGTTGGGTATGTGCGGGAGAGAGTAGCCATTCTGCTGTTGTATTTTTTTGTTTTGCACCCATGGCAGTAGCACTACAGTTGTAGAGGAAATGGCAGAGGTGACAAGGTTTTCTTTTCTGCAAAGTAAATTGGTTTTAAAATGTTATTGGAAATGATTGCGGGCAGAATTCACTATTGCATCGCCGTCGCATGCAACGACACAATTGCGTGACAAGTTTGAGATGGACGGAACTGCGTGTGATGTGAAGAAAGTGTCGTATGATGNACCAGGTGTCCCAAATTGTTTGCACTTTTTGTGCTTTCATAACAGAAACTATTAAAGACAATGTAATGGGACTGCGTGTATTTGATGCTATAATGACAATGTTGGGTATGTGCGGGAGAGAGTAGCCAATGGCAGTAGCACTACAGTTGTAGAGGAAATGACAGAGGTGACAAGGTTTTCTTTTCTGCAAAGTAAATTGGTTTTAAAATGTTATTGGAAATGATTGCGGGCAGAATTCACTATTGCATCGCCGTCACATGCAACGACACAATTGCGTGACAAGTTTGAGATGGACGGAACTGCGTGTGATGTGAAGAAAGTGTCGTATGATGNCATGCAACGACACAATTGCGTGACAAGTTTGAGATGGACGGAACTGCGTGTGATGTGAAGAAAGTGTCGTATGATGATGTAGTTAATACTGATGTTAAGGGAACATTTAATTTTTTTGCTTTGCAAGGGGAATGTGATTATTTTTCAGTATTTCAGAAATTTTGGCAGTGTTAGTGTGTGTATGTGTAACGATTGAAACCATAGTTTGAAATTGAGTCGGGAATCACTGATGTGGGCTCGTAAGATGTTTGATGGTATTCTTTCTTTTCGAGTATGTTCTGGAAACACAGTTGGTTGTTACTTCAGTGCAGTTTGGCTCTTGTGGGTATGTGGTTGTGACGGGATTCGCACTGGTCTCCTGACGGACTGTTTGTACCGCGTGATGCCTTGTTTAGGTAGTGATCAGTTGGTGCAATAACAGTACTGTTGCCAGATTCCCTTACTTGGGTGTGTTTGTGGCACAGTGGATGTGAGGGGAAGGGTTGGAGCACTGTGGCATCATTAGCCGTAAGCACCCACGTCCACCTCGTAGAATACAACAAACCATCAAAGAGGAAACTTCAGGAGTGACTAACGTAACCCACACCTGCAAGCAGTTAAGACCTCTCTTTTCCTCTCATTAGGCATGATCTTTCTACAAATTTTTTCGCCAGTGTTGGGGGTTGTTAGAGTGCCGGGAGGGAAAAGTTCCTCCTGTTCTACAAAATTTCTTGCGAGGCAAGTCTCTTAGCAACATGAATTTATAATTGATTCTTCAATGCTGTTCTTGTAATCCTTCTGGTTTGTTGTATCGCAAACTGTTTTGTATGCATGCGGTGTAAAGTACATGATCTGCGTAAACTTAAATAAATCTCCAAGGAAAATTTTCAACGTTTTATTTGTTTTTAAAATGGCACATTTTTATTTGTGAACTTTCTCGTGCTTCTACCGAGTGAGTTAACGGAGCCGAGTCAGTCATCTCTTGTTTCTGACGGCTGCAACATTACAATGGTGTGGCAGAAAGAGAACAGCAGACAAAGGGAGTGTGGGGGGGCGGTATTGCACATTTTCTTATGTTCTCTCGAGATGTTGAAGTCCGTATGTGAAGCTGCACAAGTGTCCATCACATGGAGTATGTACAGCGGATACCCTGCACTGTCATGCTACTTCACGCCATGAATGACGACGACAAAGATAGACATGTAGAGTTTTGTGAGTGGGTTGTGACNGCACTGTCATGCTACTTCACGCCATGAATGACGACGACAAAGATAGACATGTAGAGTTTTGTGAGTGGGTTGTGAACATGTGCAACAACAATGAACATTTTACTGGCATGATGGTTTGGTCCGAAGAGGCAACCTTTGAATTGATCGAAACTGTCAACCGTCACTACTGTGTGTGCTGAGCCAATGAAAATCCCCACTGNCCTTTGAATTGATCGAAACTGTCAACCGTCACTACTGTGTGTGCTGAGCCAATGAAAATCCCCACAGTGCAGTAGAGCAAGCAGTTAATCTTCCTGTGTTAACAGTGTGGTGCGGTATCTCAGTCGGAGGACTTGCGGGGCCATTCTTGTGTGAGGGAATTGTGACAGGTAAAATTTACTGTACCATATTGCAGGAAAAATTGTTCTAAGTTGTTCGCAAACTCTATCAAGATGACTTGCGTTACGATCGAGATGTCACATTACCATTGAGATGTGTGCTCACTTCTGAATGAAATATTTGTTAGAAGGTGGATAGGCCAATGAGGAAGTGAGTACCCACCTAAATTTCCAGATTTAACACTGTTATATTTTTATCTGTGGGAAACACTGAACATTAATGTACGCCTCAAAGTCACGAGAGACACGGTTGTGACCGCTTGCGAGTCTACTCCCATGGAAACCGTGGTTACCCATTGGATCATTTTTAGTAGTTCCTCTGTTATTTACATTCAAATAGTGCAAACCTTAATTTGGGACGTCATGTAGTTTAGATGTTGGGTAACTTACGGGTTGTGTTTCATGAAGTTGCGTAATTGTGTTGCAGTGTCTGATGAAGAGAAGGAGACCCCAGCAGGTGACGCCAAACAGACAAGACGGCAAAAGCAGTTGAAGGCTGTGAGTANTCTGATGAAGAGAAGGAGACCCCAGCAGGTGACGCCAAACAGACAAGACGGCAAAAGCAGTTGAAGGCTGTGAGTACTTTTGTCCTTTCTGTCGCAGTTGATAGCATTGTTTCGTAAAGTAAAACTCGGATTTTATGAACACAGATCCAACAACTACAGCAATTTTACGATAACATTCTAGGGAACCGCAAAATAAACTAAAAAAATATATAGGCGGAATGCAAAAAGTCGCAATTAAAGGTTATCAAAAAATTTGTTCGCTTGCTTGCAGAAATGACATACTAGAGGTAGTGCGGCTACCATCAGTTGGTAAGTCACAGCTGTAAAACAAAAAACAATTTACTCATACAATGCTCCCATGCCTGTACAGTTTCAATAAGGCGTGAGTCACGTCTGCAATGTTCACAAGTTGGGTTCGTGCGTTGGACTCCTGCGTGGGTTGCAGAAACAGCGAGGTTATGTTTATTATGTATTAAGCCATAAATGCTTTTAAGAAGATCTGTGCTTTAATTGTTATTTTTCTGCTTGTTAGTGTGTATAGTTGGTTTAACATAGACTTGTGTGCTAAATTTGTGCCAGAAAAACTAAATGAGCAATGCAATGTTGTGCACGGGTGGTGGTTTGCAGGGAGACACGCCCATGCGGAGGAAGTCGGAGACTGAGAAGGATGACGAGGAAGGCGACAGTCCTATTGCACTCTCCAGGCAGAGCGGTGAGTGTTAAGACATGCTGTGTTTATGACTTCAGACTTCTCAACTACTTTATTTAAGTGCATGCTCTCTGCGATGAGGTATCTTCAGTCAAAGTTCTTTATAACAAAATTGAAGGGACAGAATTTTCATGTTTCTGATTAAGGGGTTCTTTGTAGATGAGATCCTTTAATTTGCCTCAACTTTCAACCTGTGATTAACTGTTTTATTTACAGTACTTGGCTTGCTTACTTGCAAGTTGCAGCTACATCATCACACAATTTGAAAGAAAAATAGTTTCAATTTGCTTTCGTTTACATCTGCACGCAGAGATATAAACAAATAATAACAAATACTACACCTAAAATTTGTTGCATTGATGGACTTAGGAGTGGCAGTGATAGAGAAAACTGTTAATAGCGAAGGCATCGTATGCGATCACATTCGTGGTCACGACTGCACAATACCTTACCAGATACTCAATACCTAACATATTTTTAAACTGCTCCATTAGAACAACAAAGCATTACAAACTACTCCCNACCTTACCAGATACTCAATACCTAACATATTTTTAAACTGCTCCATTAGAACAACAAAGCATTACAAACTACTCCAGTGTTTGTATGGCGTTCTATGAATCTCATTACACTTCATATCTGTAAAAACAGATGCGGACCCTACGCAATGTGTTCGAAACAAACGACGGCACAATGCGCTACTATAATGTATTCACGGTAACTTCAAGATTTTCTGAAGCCCTGCTAAAGATCTACTTTCCAGCCCATTTCGTANGGCATAACTGTATCCGCGCTCGCCGCTGTTTGTAATGTTATATGCATGTGGCTAACGGCTAGGGTGATTTTTCAATGGTTCTTTTCAAAAGTATCGAAGATACCGTGAATGGATTATACCTGCAACCCCGTTAGTTTGATTTGTGTAATGTTTTAAGCTTCTCACAGTATTTCGGGTATCATTTTAACCAGGCATACCAATAAAATATTCCTGTTTTGTTATNAATGTTTTAAGCTTCTCACAGTATTTCGGGTATCATTTTAACCAGGCATACCAATAAAATATTCCTGTTTTGTTATTAATAGAAGTCTCACTTTATTCAAAATGGTAGAAAATAATCTTGTTGTTACTCCACATTAGGCCAAATCACTGCTGGTCGGCTGGTTTTCTCTGGAATCTCCAATTTCCCTCGCCCCCTCATTTCGGTTGGATCTCCAACTGGTGTATTGTGGAGTAATTTTTTTGTCTTCACCATCTTAATGTAGTGTGAACGTACTGGCACAGTTCTAGAAAGTGCTGCATGAAGCAGGCATGGGGAAGGCTGCGAGAGGTGCTGTGTTGTATGATGCAGGGGGCAGGATGGAGGACGACAGCGTGGGGGAGGTGCATGCGTCGGAGGAAGCGGATCAGCCCCGAGTGCTGGTCGCCAGCACCCCGCAAGGCGACCTCATCAGGATCAGCCTCACCGGACAGCGGCCCTCCAGCTTCTCGGTAGCTACGACTCCAGTCCCTCTGGTTGGCTCATATCTGTTGCTGTCCCTGTGACTGTCAATTCTTGCAGTAGGCTGTTCATGAACGTGAGCACTTTTGAAATTGTTTGAAAAATGTCACCGCCATTACTTCCATCTACATATATAAATGGGCACACAGATTGATTGGTGTGCACCCAGTAAAGTTTGCTAATGAGGGTAGGCGGTGGTTAGTAGCTTCATGTCTGAACATTGCTGTAAAAGCATTTGTTAAACATATTTGAATACCTAAATAATTTTTTTATGCATAGACTGTATAAGTGTAACAGTTAGTAAATCTGTAAAATACAGTAAAACCCCTGTTTAACGAGTACATTGATGTTACAACTANGTATAAGTGTAACAGTTAGTAAATCTGTAAAATACAGTAAAACCCCTGTTTAACGAGTACATTGATGTTACAACTACTAAAAGAATGGCCAAAATGCAAGAAATAAGTCTCATGTAAATGTTAAAAAATATGTTTGTTAGCANGTTACAACTACTAAAAGAATGGCCAAAATGCAAGAAATAAGTCTCATGTAAATGTTAAAAAATATGTTTGTTAGCACACATCAATAACATACGAGAGGTTGTGCTGCTAACATCAATTAGTGGTCCAGAACTCTAAAACAAAAAAAATTTGATGAAAAAACTTTAATTTATTGCGTATGTGCGATGCTCTTTTCGTCGTGTGTATCCTACTGGGGTATCATTTTATAGGGGAGACAGCTGCACTTTGAATTAAAATATTATTTCCTAATACGTAACTCCTTTCCTATGAACATGGATTAATGCACATTAAAATTTACAGTATGCCGCACTCGTGAAACTGATGCATCGGCAAGAGATCAAAATCTGCTGATTTTCACTGAATGTGCAATTTTTAAAATCACGAAAATAGTCAATTTATTCTGCTTTCTATTTTATTTATTCATAGAAGTACACAATCGGTGCCTTTTGTTTTAATTTTTGTGTTCAAATATGTGTAGAGAAATAGCTAAAAAAATGTCTACGACTTGTACTTCTCTGGTATTCACGAAAGGAATAAAGAAGACAAAGAAGTGGCTCCGTACTTCCCCTTTAATACAGTACCTCCCATTCACTTCCCCTCTTCAACTCGGTTGGCTGTTGTGGTGTTGCTAGACACAATGAGAAGTGGAGTAAAGTAACGTAAAGTATTGATCGTAGGAGCAGCTAAAAGAGGCGAGGTAGCAAACTGGAAGGGCAGTGACCAAGCAAAAGAGAGATGGAGATAACTCAACGGAATGTGGCGGTGAAAAAAACAGTTCGAACCCCCCCCCCGGTTTCCGTTATTACTAGGGTTACAAAGATATTAAGCTTGTTGCTATGCACAACCACCTCCCTTCTTGCCAACTGTGTTAGAGAAAAAAATGATGATTTCCTGGTCTGATCGTATTACATATCACTGAAGCCAGCCAGAACTTCTCTCTCCAAGCCAGTTGTTTACACATGCATCGGAAACATAGCAATGGGTGTTTTATTTGGTAGATGTCTGTATTTGGAAGTGATTTATAATACACTATAACTCGTTTATAAGTGACACTTCCACATTTCGGCAAGCAGCAATCGGTGATTACCGATAGTGCATATGTGTCACTCAAGCTTTCTTTTTGTCGACAGGGCGTATTTATACCTCTGCGATATAATTTTCTTCTAAAACGTTTGCATATTAAAATAATATTTATACATTTGAGTTAAGGTTACAAGTAGACCGCTATGCTACCAAAAATATACAAAATGACAGAAACTCAAGTACTCGCCATCTAGTACTTGTCATCAGGCACACGCACAAAGGACGACACATTTTTCGCATGGTTGCGCGATTGCGACGTTTCGCAAGTTAAAATTTACCGCCTGATGAGCTTACCTAGCCAGCAAAATGTCGCGGTCGCGCACCCGCATAAAAAAAGTGTCATCCTTCTTTGTCAGGGTCTCCACCCACAAGGAAAACAGGGAAATGTTAGGGAATTTTATGTGACGGGGGGAAAATCAGGGGAATGTCGGTGAATTTTCACCTGGGTCAGGGAAAATATAAATATGTATTTTAACATTTCAATTTTTAATTTTGTGAACCTAAAATAATACATTTGTACCAAGTGACATAGGGCCTATACTTACAAAATTAAGGATTTGTGTGTTTGTAATGGGCACTCGTGCGTTGTCAGTAGCATGCAATCGCTCGGAAATGATTTTGCGAGGTCGTTCTCAGGCACCGGAAGGCCTTGGAAATTTGGGTCTACTGTATCGATGGGCTGAATAAAAAGTTGGCCCTGCTTGTTTGGTCTGTTGCAGTGTAATTTAATTCAACTTCACTGATAGTATATTTGTATGTCGGGGGGAAAATTGTAAGATTCTACCTGGAAAAGAGGGAAAAGTCAGGGAATTCAAATATGGAATTTCAGTGGACATCCAGTTTGTGTGTATGTGTGGGGACAAGTGGTAGACTGAGTACCGACACGACGTCACGGTCGGGCAAGGATTTAGTGTGTCGGTTAAAGCCAGGGGCGATATGACTGGGCTGACTATTGGCTACCAACTGAACGCGGGCTGGTATATAAGCAGGGGCGCTTGGCTTGACAGCACGGCACAAAGTCTGGCGTGGGCTTAATTGTCCTCTGCAATACTGGTTTACGCAGCCACTGTTTTACGTGGAGTAGGTGTAGCCCAGAGTCGCTACTGGTGCCGGCCTGAACTCGTGCCCAATCCTTGGGCGGAGGTGGTGCTGCGGCTGGCAGTGCTGATGGGAGTCAGCGGAGGGCGGCTGGTCCTGCCGGGCTGGAACCACTGGCTTGATATACCCAGTGGTACGTGGAATCCCTGGCGGAAATCAGCGACGCCTTAAATGTAGCTTGACGGCGGTCCTGTAGGTTTGGCTGAAATATGGAGCATGGGGGGATTGGGAGTTGAGGCCTCTCCAGTTGTCTGGAGGGTTAGACTGCAGAGGGCAGTTGGCGCGTTACAGTACAAGTTGGACTCGGAGGCAGTAGCTGCCTTCCTAGCTCGCCACTTTGCACCACTCCTATGGGTGTATGGCATAAAGGAAGGTACTAATGTCGGCCACACTTAAGGAAGAGCAGGCGACGAGGATCCCTAGTTAGGTGTAAAGTCAGCCGTGGGGTAGCCAACAAGAGTCGCATCCGATTACTCCTTCCGGCGACAGTACAGCGTGGTGGATGGAGTGAATTAGCTGGGCTGGCTGACTAGCAGCCTCGTGGATTGAGTTCGTAGTGGTAGTGGTTCTACCATACGTGTGCACCAGGTATCTTGCCGTACCTGATCCACAGTATGGGTGACAGTGTAATGTGTTTGTTTGAGACTTACGTGCACCCAGTTAAAGGGAGTACTCAGTCTAACTCTAGGTTTGGCAAATGCGTTTTAATGACGCAGTCTCCTGCTTTGCCTTGGTGGGCTGACGTCTACAGGGGATAAAAGTCACAGTCACCGTAGAAATAAGTACTTGGAGGTTAGATAGAAAACCTGTTTATTCCCTTGAGGATAGACACGGCGGCCTGTACTAACTCCTAACTAACAAGAAACTTTAACGGAAGTGGACAGAAGGGTAGCGAGTGTTAAAGGGGATGAAGACTTCTTGGGGGCGTTGCTGGTGAAGGTCTTGATGATGCGTGGTATGTAGCGGTGGTACGCAAGGACGTCGGTATCTGCAGAGAGCTCCAGCACACAAGGTGGTGGAGCGAGCTGCGGAGAATGAGCCGCCATACTGCGAAGGTGCAAGGATATATATTCACCTGCTCTTGGGGGTGGAATGGGTAGCTGCTCCCTCCGTAGGCGGAGCTGTACTCTGGTGCCATCTCTCGGGACATGGCGGTAGCAGGCTCTCTGCTATGTGGGGACGTGTTGGCTGCACAAGCTCAGGCGCTGCGCTGGGCTACTAGGCTGGCTTCTATCACACGTGACGTCTGATATAAAGGCGAAAACAATCTTGGCTGATGTGTCCGTGGATGCCCCTTGGCTAGGGGAGGGGGCATACTGGAAGGCTCTGGTAGCAAGTCATTCATGGTTCAAACTCCACCTGTGGTGACGTGTTGACAAGTAAAGATGTGGCGAAGTCGTGTGTATATTTGTGTGTGTATATAACAACAGAAACTTGAAGAAAAAATGCCTTATGAGAAACAATTTTTTATTTTTTAATAGTCAAAATTAGTAATTTTTGTATTTTGCGACAACAGCGATCTTGCAATGGTATTCTCAGGAACCGTGGACACTCGTACAATCAGGTTTCTACTGTATTTCATTTTCTTACGATTTCACAGTTTTACATATAGAATAGATCAGGCACGTGGCAATGTTAATTTTACGTATGTTAGCAGAATACACATATGCATACAAGTAGATGTTACGCAGGGCTTTCAAAAGTGCTCAGTTTATCGTATACAGCCTACAACCTCATCTCAAACATAACGTACGTACTGTAGTTGATCTTAAGCAGTTCTGTAACCCTTCAAAACAACAGTTTATGTAGCGTTAGGAAGCACATTTTTATAATTGAAAGATGTTTCTATTCAATGTATTTGTCCGGCAGCATGTTGTTCATGGGTAACTAAGTGAATAGCAGTGTTGCAAGTACGGTTGTGAGAATGAGACTTTTTCTCACAAAACCTAAATAAAAATTATGTTGTAAATTTTTATGAAACTGAAGCGAAAATTCAAAATAATTTCATAAGATCTTAGTCTTAATTAAAGTTTAATGAGTTTCATAACATTTTAGCAATTTATTCAACATTAGAAATTTGTTACAAAATTAAACAAAAAGAATGGAAGATATGTAATTACCACATGGATTCGTGCCTATATTAAAATTTTCATTTTACGCTATTTTAGTAATGAAATAATTAAAATAAACAAAATGATTTTCAGACAAAAATTTTCTTTGCTGGTGTACTAAATGAACATTCATTAAACTCCCGAATATTAAACTAAATCAAGAATTTTCGTTTTTCATTACATCTTTCTGCTACCAAATTCCTTACCGGAACGAAAATGAAAGTTTTTTTCTTTTTCGTTTAGGTATACGGAATATTCGCACAACCCTAGATGTAAGAGCTGAGGAGAATCGCGTGAACGCAGCACAACGGGACTGGCATGAAGGGGTTTTACTGTTGCAGTCGGAGGCGGCGCGAGAACAGTGGGACCAGGCGGTGTGGCGAAATGCCCTTAGGATGAAGGGGGAGATAGAAGCAGGCACCTATGTGCCGGATCACATCAAGAAGAAGCTGGAGGCCAAGCGGCGGGCCATCCTCACCGACGACAAGGTGGACCGCAGCGCCAGCACCACCGACAAGAAACACAGGTTTGTCACCACCTCGCCCCAGCAACTCAAGAAGTTCTATGGTCTCACGACTTAAGCATTAAAGAAATTGTTGCTTATTTTAACAAATTTTCTACCTGCATATTGCTTAAATATACATTATACGGTTGTTTAGTTTTTCTCTTTAGATATTGATGAAACACCTGCTTGGTTACGTATNTGACTTAAGCATTAAAGAAATTGTTGCTTATTGCTTAAATATACATTATACGGTTGTTTAGTTTTTCTCTTTAGATATTGATGAAACACCTGCTTGGTTACGTATTTTCATTTTGATTGTAACACATCTCTCTTTGTACGTCTCTCGCGTATAATGTGCATTTTTGTGTATATTTGCATGGAATTGTTTATAGAGTAGCGTTTCATCTACATGATTGTTATTCTTGTTCTCTCAAAAGCATTTGTGGTATGAAGTAACCGTAAATGTGACTCAATCAATTGTTTTGTCGAGAAAACTTAGGCCAGTATTAAAATAAATAAAAAGAAAACACAGTCTGGCGACATTAAATGTGTTGTCTTCCATCATAACAAAATGAACATTTGTATGTGCCCTGAGTTGGCAGTACTGTAGAACCTACTTCAGCCAACTTCTGTAAACCAATGAATGAGATAAGGTTATCTCATTTTGTTGAGTTGCAACTCTATACTTCTATTCTTTTTGGTCTCCACAGTGTTTCCCTGCCTGTTGTAGCATAATGTTATTTGTGTTCCTTCAAATATCATATTTATCAGAATGTGAGACTATATTTTATGCATAATATGCTAGATGGACATCGCTGTTGGTTACCAAGTTGTTTCGGGCACTCTGTTGGCCATGCCACTGTGTTCTGTTCCTGCTGTATCTTCAGTTCTTTTCGGGTACCGCTGTTGGCATAACTGGTAGAGCACACTCCTCCCACCAGAGCAACTGGGTTTTATTCCCGGCGGGGTCACTCCCAGATTTTCGTGCGTGGGAATGGTTTTGGGAGATGTCTCTGGTCAGCTGATTTTCTTGGGGATCTCGTTTCCCCCCCACTGTTTACTTCTAGCGTTGCTTCATATCCATCTCGATTCACCGTGTTGGCTCTCAAGACTTCTTTAAGAGCTGCCTGAAAACTATCTCCACGCCCACAAATGTCCTCCAGATTTCAGACGTTGACTTTTTGTCTGCCTTGAGGCTGGGAAGAATTAAAGTGAGGGACATGTGGTTGCGTGCAGGTGGTTTGCGACAGCGGCGAGGATAGTGGAGCTGGACAACTGCATAAAGTCTTCGCTGGGGCTGGTGGACGCTCGGCCACAAGAGTGTCTCGTCTACCTGTCTGAGCTGTCCAACATCGCTGTCGACACCCTCATGCTCCTCAAGTACCCTCACATCGTCGACACCATCAAGAAGGTAGGTCCACACATACGCACATACACCACCTACCCCTCTACCCCTCAACAAGATTACCACAATCATGGGGTGGTGTTTCATCCCTGAAGTCCCATCCTCATTGGAAGGGATAGTGTATTTATTGGGATGTGGGCTGCACATTTTATGACAGTTCCAAGTGTCAAAAATTGGGGTGGGATTCTTATGCAAGTTTTTCAGTTCGGGTGTTGATTTGTCTTATCTTGTGTGGTTCAGTTTGTATGTAAATTATTTGCATGTGTTGATTTTTAATAAATAAAACATTGTCGGGAGATATTCTCATTACAAAAAATGTCTCTCACAAGCAACGAGCTCCATAGCTGGCAATTAGTGAGCCACTGTCTCATCTCTTGATGCTGACTGTGGCATGGTCAGTCATCTTCATGTGTGAGAGAGATAAAAATAAACGAGGTCACTGCTTTTATTAGTCTCAGAGGAATATTTACAGTGTAGTTGCGAATAAATACAACCATCAATACAAAGCTGCACGTTTTTCCCAACAATATTTTTGAAAAACAACGGTGCAGTCTAGTATCAATTATCATCAATTTTTATACTGAAAAAAAATTTATAGTGCAACTTAACTACAGTGGATTCTCGAAAATTCATTTTTCAGTGGTCTCTATTTTTAGAATACAGGTTGTAGATAGTGAAAAATATTTTGGTTGAAGCACTTGCCTACAGTAAAAGAATTGCCACTACCCTGCTTTAATGTTACGTATCTGTTTTGAATAACTTATGTGTTTATTCTTTCTGTTGCAGCTGAGACGATATGTTGGGAATGTGATGGAGTGGGGTCTGAATGACAGTGAGAAGGTAATCAGACATTTTTCGCATTGCATACAAGCTTTGCTTTTTTGGCAGCTTGTCATTAGTTTTTGCTAGTACTGATGTGACGTAGTTATATTTATATGCTACTTAGGTTTATGCATGAAACAAGAAAAATGAATCATATATAAACTAAAACAAAAGTTTTCAACTTTAGAAAGTGAAGAAAGAGGGTTTGCAAGTAATTAGTAGTAGTTATTGTATTTACCTGAATGCATGGTGAGGTTACAGTATTTACTCGCATAATTATCGCCATCCCTTAATCCTAGCACCCATGTTTAGAGAGGCAGTATTTGGTATTTCAATTGTCCAGCATATTCCCGGCACCTCATTTGTGAAGGTTCCGTTGGTTGAAAGATGATTTTGGAGATTCCTGTAGGTAGCTGTTAACACATGGCCTTGGGTGGCATATTCTTATTGGCTGCAGTAGTAAGGGCGGAAGTGTTGGGAAGGAGGGTATTGTGCGCATGGCCACAATACTGCATGCCATTTTGTAAGTTCTTGTGTGTTTCGAGCGGTTTGGTTGTGTTTTGCAGTTGGCGTTTGAGAAACAAGCAGAATCCATTCGTAACAAGGCTTCCTTTGTCTACAACAAGTTCAAGGTTGGTATGTACTGTATTCTGTGCGTTTGTCATTGAGATTATTCTCTAAAGAATCTAACCTTTAAGAGCAAAAAATGTCGGTACAGTGGAACCACGCTGTAACGAGTGTAAACTTCCACATATTTGCTGTGGTAATGATTTTTTTTTGCGCCATTGTGTTCTATAGTACAAAGTTAAATACGTCCTCTTAAAAGAAGTACGTTCCTGTGTACTCATTTACTGTAATGGTGTTAATGTTTTCATTTGTGGTCTTCAAATAGTTTAGGTAAGTGTAACGGCAGTATCATTCAAATTGTTTAAACAAATGTAATGAGTATGTTAAAAAATCAAAAAAATTTCCAAATGATAAATTATTGCCACCTATTCTCATTTTTAAAATCTTTATGTAAACGATGGTTGCGTGCAAACTGCCACAGTAAAGNAAATTGTTTAAACAAATGTAATGAGTATGTTAAAAAATCAAAAAAATTTCCAAATGATAAATTATTGCCACCTATTCTCATTTTTAAAATCTTTATGTAAACGATGGTTGCGTGCAAACTGCCACAGTAAAGANTAAATTATTGCCACCTATTCTCATTTTTAAAATCTTTATGTAAACGATGGTTGCGTGCAAACTGCCACAGTAAAGTGTGCTCCATTGTATTTTATGGATGACATGAAAGTTTCTGTGTGCGTAATTCTTTTATGCAGTGACGTGCTGGTTTTTCTTGCGGTACTGTAATGTGGCACCTCTCATAAAAACGTCGCTTCTTCCCTTCTACCCTCTTNTAAATTATTGCCACCTATTCTCATTTTTAAAATCTTTATGTAAACGATGGTTGCGTGCAAACTGCCACAGTAAAGAGTGCTCCATTGTATTTTATGGATGACATGAAAGTTTCTGTGTGCGTAATTGTTTTATGCAGCGACGTGCTGGTTTTTCTTGCGGTACTGTAATGTGGCACCTCTCATAAAAACGTCGCTTCTTCCCTTCTACCCCCTTTTGCTTTTTGGCTATCCTCTGCTTTACACTGAAACAAAGAAGGCTTGGAGGAATGTATCGATCAGCTAGCAGTGTTTCTTACGGGGGAGGGCTGAGCTATAGAGATAGAAGGGAGAGGAGTGATGATGTAAGAACGAGAGATGAGATAACAGACTCTTTCGCTGCACTTCCCTCTAAACATCACAAACAGTTTACGACTGGCACTCCTTAATTTTTTTTTGTGTATAGCTCTCTCCAGAAATTTTTTCCTTTATTTAGGGAAATAAGGGCATGCTATAGATTTATTTTTGTAACGACAGTTTTGCCATAACTAGATTAATTTATAATGTGTTGTACTAAGTATATCACCACCTCAAAATATTACTAAATTTATTGCTGTTTAGAAACGAGAACCGAGTAGTTGTTAACCTAAAACCGGTTCCGAGTCAAACCTCAAGAACCGGTATAAATTGGAACCGATGAACCGAACCGACCCATCCCTAGTAATAATGTACTTCACCGTTATCAGTTGATGTTATAGGGAGGTTCCACTGTATATAATTCTAAGATAAAATTGAGATTTTTTTAATAAATTCTTTTGCAAAGACAGTATTTTATTGCATGATGCTTGTACTGTTAATGTTGAGTGCTGAGATGTATACAAATTTTTTTTATTGCCTAATGGTAGCAGTTATTATGTAGCATTCAAGTTGCTCCATAACATGTAGAAATGCACCCTATGCCAGGACTTGCCAAATGTCGTCACTGGCGTGTTTTTCTTCNGAAGTTGCTTCATAACATGTAGAAATGGACCCTATGCCAGGCTTGCCAAATGTCGTCACTGGCGTGTTTTTCTTCTGGAAGAGTCTTTCCCCGCTACTTCAGTTGAGAGGTTGTGCATCTGTGAATGGATACTATCACCCTCACACTGGCTGGCTTGGAGAAGGGATGATGCGAGGAGACCATGCTAGTTGCTAGGCAACCACTTCCCTTCTCATCATGTGCACGAGGGGTGGAAGCGATGCTTTGCCTTGTCCTGGCAAGCTTCAGCCAATGTACTTGCAGATAGTCAACAGAGAGAACAAAGGGCTTCCCCTCTCTCACAAGGCATTAACGGGGAGAAAAATGTCCCACCTCTGTCTAAAAAAATTCCTTTCGCTGTTTGGCTAGTTTGTAGCTAGTGCACTTCCGATCATTGTACGTTAGCATAAAGAAACAATTTAAAGAAAATGTGTGCTGTTACAAGTAATGAATATTGATAACTGACCTGTAGTATTGTTACATTGAAAATAGGCTGTCCGGGCACGGGCCAACGAGAATGGACTGAATATAATATATATAATGTATTCACGGTAACTTCAAGATTTTCTGAAACCCTGCTAAATATCTACTTTCAGGGAGCCGATTATGTATCCTTCCGCAGTATGTAAACAAAACATTGCCATGTGACACCTGTCAAACGTTTTGCAAACAGAAACAGTGCCATGTGGGAACTGTCAAATATTTTGTAAACAAACAGTGCCTTGTGGGAACTGTCAAATATTTTATTAACAGTGTCCATGTGGGAACTACCAAAATTTATTTTTGAAGAGAAACAATGCCATGTAATCTCAACTGTCATATACTTTAATAAAATTCTCTAAATGTCTAAAAAATGCTAATCAATTTAGCGAAATGTTGTAATACATACAAAAAGGTAGATTGAAGTATATATCGGAACTGTTAATTATATAATTTAATTAAAGTTTACTTATTGTATTAAGATTTATTTACATATTTGCTGTAAGGAAAAAGTTAAATTTTACATAATAAACTTTTGGAAGTAGCACTCAGGTTAAAGATTTCACTGTGATAAATGGTACTGTATTTTAGCGCATATAAGTGGCACATTTTATTAAAAAAAAAATTGATTGAAAACTTGGGGTTGCGACTTATAAGTGACAAAAATTCCTCCAGCCCCGCACTAACGTTTCATTTACTACGAATTCACGGCCCGCGGCTCGATTTCCAAACTCTTCAGCGAACAAAATCACTTTCATTTTGAAACCTGCGGTGTAGGTACATCTCTGTTCCATCAAGAACTGTCGCGCTTCTTCACTGCAACATAAAAACAACACTATGCGGCGGAAAGACGAGTCACGGCTAACATTTGGCACTGAAGAACCAACGCTAATGTGCTGCCATCTCTTGGTCTCCACAAAAAGCTTTCGAAAATAATCGATTATCAGTTGGCGGCGACCAAAATTCGATTCCTTTGCATTCTTTGCGAAGGGAATAACGTAACGGAAATATTCAAATGCCTTTCTATATTTTGCACGTTTATTTGATAAACTGCAGAAATAACAACGCTAATACTAAAATTACATCTTAACCTAGAATTATCTTGTAAGTAGAAAGAATGTGTTACGTTAGTTTTATAACCACAATTCAGCGTCTCCAATATGGCGTGGTTATACTTCTGAAAAAAACGTGCCCAAACGAACAAGATGGAGTGTACGAGTCCGCTGGACAACAACTGAAATTTATTTAATTTCAATTAATAACGGTGAAATCTTTACCCATGAGTGCTACGTAAAAATGTAAATATATAGTTTAGCAATATTAACTTTACAATTACGGCATTAAATTTATACATATTAATATTTAACCTACGAACTATTTCTTTTCAGCTATAACCAACTTGTCCCTTCAAAATCCGTTGTTAATTCTTACGGACTTTTAACAAATTATTAAAATTTATTGAAAAAATATACTTAAAACTTAAAACAACCAATTTATATAGTGCTTCAGTGCTAAAAGCAAGACAAAACCTTTTTCCATATACCATTTTTTTATAACCAATTGAACATGTAACTCCTAGGGTGATTTTTCAAAGGTTCTTTTCAAAAGTATCGAAGATACCGTCAATGGATTATAGTTTATTACGACTGTGTTTATAGGATCACGCACAACAAAACAACATGCAGATGCCATATTGCGCACAACTAACTTTTGTTGTTCATTTGTCTCTTTAGTAAATATGGCGTCCGCAAAGAGTGGGTGGGAAGAACAAATTTAAAAGTTTGTCTACAATGCACATCACACGAAACACACGTCTTAACATAGCCACTATTCATTTTTTTGTGAGGCCTGATGTTATTCACATAAGACGCAAGCCAGATTTTAAAATAAAATTTTTATATTATTACATGACAATTATGCAAGAAATATAGAAATGGCTGATACAGTCCCTCGCGGTTTCTGGGAATATGGTCTTGAGAGATGGACTTAATAGATGGTTTGAAAAAATTCTTGACATATTTTGACCCACCGACAACTCCTAGTCCATGTTCAATGATCTGTGGTGTGAAAGTGGCCAACTTTTTTTAATAAAATTTAATTTAAATTTATTTTATAGGCAGATGTCTTCATAAATAATAATACCCTAGGAGGCCATATTGGACCACCCTTTGGCTGCAAAGAAAAGCTTGAACACAGCACAACATACAACTTTAAGCAAGTGTGAAGTCTATCTCCATTGACATAATGCGGTAAACTTGGAGGATTTATTTTTGAAATGTAAACTTATTGTAATTCTATTAGACAGGTATGGTGGGCTGTATTTGCCCTGTGCATGCACATGCTGGGACAGTTCGTTCTGATTGGAGGGGAGGACGGATGGCATTACGCCCCCCTCCGATGCATTTGCTGCGCACACAATCAAACACCACTTGCTGGACGGGCGCTTTACATGTTTCACCGACTACGTAACTGTTTGCATTCATTGACTGGCAGGTGACTTTACATTAGTTGCAGGATGTGTAGCAAAATTGTAAACTCTGTGAAAGATACATGTCTAGATGCATCTTGCAAAGTTTGCACCAAAGTACTGTAGTTGTTTACGCCAAAGTATTCTGGTTGAGGCAAATCATATTATCTTTGTAGTCAGCATGCATTATTAGTAGACTTGACATATGTGGTTTCAATCACCGGCAGACGAAAAATTAAAAATATACTGGGAAAATAATTTTTTTTTTTTTTAAATTTCCAAGCACTTTTAAATTCCCGTGCATCGCACACCACTTACCTACCTGCTGCGTGGGATTCAGCCTGCCTTCATATGTTTTGCATGTTTGAGGACTCGAAAAGCATGAGCTCTAAGGCATACCTTTGCTCATTACCGCTTGCCTCATCACCTCTATGTGCAATGTGCTCAACTGGCATACGGTCTGCCCATCGACAATTCACCTGAACAAAAAATCAAGGGGTGACTGTATGCTTTCATAGCAAGCGAATAAAAGATAAAGGTATGATTCATATCTAAAGACAACTTTTGAAGTTTTAATGTAAATGTAGCAACTAAAACTGATTCTGAAAGCACCAGACTAAGCCATTTTAGCACCCAAAAATTAATCCGTGGAGTTGGAATATGATTTTTTGTCTTTTTGTTGTAACTTGACACTTGACATAGATATAAACTCTAATTCGCCTCATCTACATATCATGATGTTACTCCAGGCGGGGTTTAAACCCCTAAATTATTTTCTACCCACAAACACGTAGGCCAAGATCATTCGCCCTTATGTCAGACCACCCCCTCACGTGTGATTGAGGCTAGCCAAGCAGCCGATTTAAGTGTCTAGGCTTACGCAACTAACATAACCCAGCAATACAGAGGTGCATAGTTTGGCCGATCGAGCTAGAGGAATGCTTCGCCCAGGAGGAGGAGCTCTCTGCCTGCTTCCCTGCATCCCAGATGATTCTGCGGGCAGGTAGAATATATGGCAGCGCACCACCAAGGAATGTCAGTTGTTCTCCACTGGTACTTCTGAGATCATCTCCAGCAGTTCGCTCCACCACCTTGTGTGCTGGGGCTCTCTGCTGACACCTACGTCTTCGCGACCTACCAGAAGCTCTTCAAGACCTGTGCCAACAACCCCCGAAGAAGTCTTTGAACCCCTTGAACAGCCTCTCGTTCTGGTAAGGGCAACCACACCACCCTCGAAGTCCCTTCTGGACAACGGCATTGAGATAGTTAGGGACAGTTGTTATAGCTACCTAGCCACATCTGCTCTTGTTCTGGTTAGACTCAGGTCCCCTTCACTTGGTTTACGTAGTTTACTTCTGTTCAGTTCCTGATTAGTTAGGAGGTAGTACGGGCCACCATGTCTATTCCTCACAGAATAAACACGATTGCTCTCAAACCTCAGAGTGTTTATTCTAGGGTGACTGTGACTTTATCCTATGTAGATGTCCGTCCACCAGAGTAGTACTGCGGGCTCCGGTAACTGGGCGCACATACGTCGTAAAACGCACCCAGTCGACGGCCACCCATACCATGCACATGGTGTGCAGTAAGGCAGTCGGCTAGTCCAGCCGGTTCACTCCATCCACCGCTCTGAACTGATGCCGGAAGGTGTAACAGACTGGTTCTGGAGGACTGCCCACCTTTGGACGTACACTCAACTTTGTCGTCTGACTTCCAGGGTAAACCCACTACTCCAACTACCACCCTGAATTGCCGCCGGTTGGAGTAGTCGGCTACGACACTGGTTGGCTCGGGCTCGGCGTGGCTTGGTTCTACATCTAGCTAGGGAACATCGTCGCCTGCTCTCCTGTCGTGAGGGCGATATTTTTACCTACCTGTATGCCATACAGCGAAAGGAGTGGTACGAAGTGGCAGGAAAGAAAGGCAACTGCTGTCTCCAAAGCCAATGGGAACTGTAACCCAGACCCAACTGCACTTTGCAGCATAACCCCCCGGGAACAAGCTCAAGCAGCCCGCCAGCTGGAGAGGCCTCACCTCTCAGCTCCCGTCCACTCCTTTTTTCACCCTCAGATCACAACCACCGGCCGACCACAACCGATCATCACTGACTTCCGTCAAGAATGGCCCGTTCTACTAGGTATAGCGAATCCCATGTTCCAGTATCGCCGGACCAGCAGCCCTCCCCGGGCTCATTTCAGTACCACCAGTCGCAGCACCGCCGTTGCTTTAGGTCGGGGCACTTGTTCCAGTCAACGCCAGCAGCATCAGCCTCCCTGGGCCATCTCCAGCGCACACGTATGCCCGTGGCTCCGTTCCTCCCTGTACGCAGGACCACTAAGCCCACGTTTGACTTAGTACCGTGGTGTCAAGCCACGCGCTCTGTATTATATACCGGCCAGGGCCCGGTCAGCCGTTAATGTCAGCCTGTTCAATCACCAGTGTGTCTGAACCGACACGTTAAAACCTTGCCTGACCGTGACGTCGCCATCAGCCATCTGACTTCACGCATCAAACTTC
This sequence comes from Clitarchus hookeri, assembly GCA_002778355.1. NCBI lineage: Eukaryota > Metazoa > Arthropoda > Insecta > Phasmatodea > Phasmatidae > Clitarchus > Clitarchus hookeri. The sequence goes on from NQII01001698.1 coordinate 105,374, forward strand.
TTTATTTGTCTCTCATGTTTTTGCTGAGTGAGTGAATCAATCTGTGAGTTTGTCGTTGGTTTTCGATGGCTGCAACATTATGAGTATGTTGTTTCTGCTTGTGAGTTTCGTATTAACAGAGTAAAAATACACGTATTCAAAGGTTTGCAGAATTAAAACCATTTAAATTTTTTTTATATTGATGTTCTTTTAATATGCTCGGAAGTGTAAGAAGCCATGAATTGTAAGACGCAGCCATTGTCGGATCTCGAAAAGTCATTAAAAAAGGTGCGTCTTAGAAGCAAGTAAATACAGTAATTGATACTCGTGTGTACTGAGTCTTAGTTTTTTAAGATAGAAGCTGTGTGGGTTTAATAACATGCTTTGTTTGAGCCACATTGCTGTAGATATGTGTATTGTCATCCTCTGTGTTGTGAGTGTTGCATTTTGTGTGCGCGCAGGCCCTGTTTGTGGTGCCGGAGGGCTCCACGTTTCTTGATGTGTTCCACAACAAGGTCATGCGCTTCAAGGAGGCCACCAAGAACATGACTGACAAAGAGTTCTTCGACCTGAAGAGTGACCCCAGTGAGTTCCTTCGTGTCATATCTTACCAAACACTAGTGGTTTCACTGTGTTCACTTCTCTGCAACACTAACTGTCCTTTCTGGTGAAATAATTCTTAAAAACAGTGTTCTCGTCTTTTTAGCTGAGACATACAGATGTTGTGTTCAAATTTTAACCAACGTACTTGCATGCTGTGGGCAGTTTGGTTTGAGCACATTCTTAGTAAAGTCACTTGCGGTGGTCTTTATGTGTAAAAGTCCAATGTGGAAAAGTGCCACAGCGACTGAGCTGTTAAGACTACTCGCCTTCCGCCACGGTGAACCGGGTTCAATTCCCAGCTGGTTCACTTTGGATTTTCGCAAATGGGAATCGTGCCAGACGATGCTTCTGGTCGGTGGGTTTTCTCAGGATCTCGCATTTCCCCCGCCCCTTCATTCCGGCGCTGCTCCATAATCTCCTCACTTCACCCTCATCTGCTCTCAAGACCGCCCAAATCTCTTCACTTCACTTCCAGTGTGCAAGCCATTTGTCAACTCATATCAAGATGATCAGTTGATGTGGAAATGTAACATACTCGTAGACTGCAAAATCTTATATGAATTGTCCAGCTACACATAGACAAACCGAACGATAACTATCTTCGTGGTTCTTGGGAACTGACTAATATAGTAAATTTTTGGCACTCATAAGTTGAGTTTCACATAATTTGGCCTATTTCCCTGCCTAAGCAAAAAATATGTTTGAGTATGTTGTGTTCTTGTGATGTTTTCACATGCTGGTGGTAAACTTTTATATTTAATTATTGTTTTAATATATATTAAATATGCGAATGTCTTCTCTGCAAAGTCATTTTTGATGGCTGCGTGCTGGAAAATAAAATGGTGTATAATAAAAAAATTAATTTAATAATAGGGTTCTGTTACAGATATGGTTCCACAATAATGCCCCCTTATGACCCTACTCTGTCCGCTCGCCCTCGATAGCCCCCACTCGATCCACTTGCCGTCTCTCACCGACCTTTTCTCCTGCTCAGCCTTCTTCTGTCTGCCTTGCTTGTAATGTAGGTTGATTTAGCAAGTTAAAAATTGTATTGCAACAAGCAGTTGGATTGAATGTTGGTGGGTAACTTGACAGCAAGTGTCTATGAAGAAATCTATCCAAAGCCAGAAGAGGCATCGGTGGGGGACTCCATGGTACAGAACGGCTCTTTACAGCTTGAGGAGCAGGACCAGGACTTCTCGGGCGGCGCCGACGAGAACGAGCCCCCCAAGAGGAAGTTGCCGAAGACCAGGAACTTGTAAAGCCTGTCCCATTACTCCTGTTTCCATTCCTGGTGAGTATTACCTGCCACCCGTCAAGGGACTCTAAACTGTGTAGCTGGGTAGAGTTTATTTTAATTAATTGTTTGGGAAGTTCAGGATGTATTTAATTATTTTCCTGACTGGGTCCCCAATAAATGGCAAATAAATTGCCAATTGCAGTACTAAAAAAAATTGGATATCCATAGCGTGTTAATAATAGTAAAGTATAGTAATAATAATTAATAAATATAGATTAATGCAAGCTGTTATTATTTTTATGGAATTTAATGTTATATACTTGGGACTCGATTTTACGAGTACATTTTTAGGAATCATCAAAAAATTGCAATACTTAGAGAATATATTTTTAAAAAATCCCAGCAAAAATGTAATAAATTCCATTTGAAATTTATTAAAATTCATTCACTAGCTCTTGGCGACAAAATATATAGGTTGTAGTGTCGCTACTTTAAATTGTTACACTGCAATATTAAAAAAAGGCTTTTTTTTTGTTGGTGCATAATAAAGAGCTTTATGCTCTAGCTCAACTGAAGTTTGGAAACTATGAAGTGCGCTTGCTTGGGCTTGGCTTAAACTAATAATCCTATGCTTGCAGACCTCTAGTAAATGACCTTGAAGTTTGTATTAATGTTGCGACTGCCTTTGTAAAAGCATATGTTACACTTATATGTGGCTGCATTAGTGATATGCAGCTTGTGTAAAGTGTATACACGTGTGAAATGCGGCCTGACTGGCTTGGGTGTTTCTGTTTCAGGATCCTCTGTAACATAGCTGTAGTGTTCTACAAAAAAGTGATATTGAAAGAAGATTTAGAATATGTTTGTTTCCCCCCTTGCGNTGTTTCTGTTTCAGGATCCTCTGTAACATAGCTGTAGTGTTCTACAAAAAAGTGATATTGAAAGAAGATTTAGAATGTTTGTTTCCCCCCTTGTGCGTGTTATGTTGCACGTCGGCCATGGACCTAAGTAACCAACGTTTGTTTGTAGCAACCATGTGGGCATAATGTTTTCCCCCCAGACTGTACGCAGGTTCGGATCTGCTTTTCCCGTATCGTAAATGGCACACACGCCGCATGCCATGTTGGAAGATTTCATGGAAGTAAAAGTGGCTTGATTCATAGAATAGTGATGTGAGAAATCTCTCGTTTTTCAGTTCAAAGCCAGCTTGGTTCTGTTAACTCCCAGCACTGTCAGTTTTCTTGCCAGTTAGCAGGCTGCGAGTTGGCATTTTGGTGGATACCTGAATTTTACAAACTTGTGTTTACGAAACATAACATCTGAGAAATAAATTGGTGGTCTGTGTATTTTTTCCTACAAGTGAGAAGCAGCATCGATAAAATGTCTTCGCAAGCATGATTACAGCTCCAGCTGAATTCCTTGTGTCGAACAGGTTGTACGATACCTGTGTATGATCTGATTCTGCTAAAGGATTTTAAACTATATGATACTAAATACTAAACTTTAGTTGTTTTTACAAGTAAATTTGTAAATTTCTATGCTATTGTTTGTATTTAAAGTGTTACTTTTTTTTTTTCTTTAGTTTTTGTATTAGAATAGAACTTAGATTTGAGTTTGTATTGCGAGAATGAAGTTTTTTAGACACTGTGTGGCGAGCATCTGGCTTTCAGTGGTTGTAATTGTCAGTATTGTATATTTCTTCTGAAGTGCTCAATATTAAATGTTTCAGTATGTTATGATTATGTCGTCCTCCTATTCCTGTTCTCGAAACTGCTTCGCCATGCACCATACCAACAGTCTAAGCGTCAGTTGCGCTTCTTCATGTTTGTCTNACTTTTTTTTTTTCTTTAGTTTTTGTATTAGAATAGAACTTAGATTTGAGTTTGTATTGCGAGAATGAAGTTTTTTAGACTATGTGTGGCGAGCATCTGGCTTTCAGTGGTTGTAATTGTCAGTATTGTATATTTCTTCTGAAGTGCTCAATATTAAATGTTTCAGTATGTTATGATTATGTCGTCCTCCTATTCCTGTTCTCGAAGCTGCTTCGCCATGCATACCAACAGTCTAAGCGTCAGTTTGTCTTTAGTTTTGAGACTGACATTGCAATCACTAAGCTCACCTGTTATTTCTGCCCAGATTCTCAGTTGTTGTCATGCTGAGAAATNTTGAGACTGACATTGCAATCACTAAGCTCACCTGTTATTTCTGCCCAGATTCTCAGTTGTTGTCATGCTGAGAAATAATTGAATATTTGTACTGTCTCGTGCTATATTAATTATTTTTTTTTTAAGTTTTGATTTTTGTGGTATACGTGTTGTGTATTTAGTGAGATTATATTAATTGACTGGAATAATTTTGGAGCTCATTTGTAACTGGCTAGTATATACTTCAACCAGGTATGCACTGCTTAAATCTCTTTGAAATGCAATTATTAGAAACTATAGTTGCAGGTACATGTAGAAATAAGAATAATTTAACTATGGGATTTTTTTTTGCCATTTTCCCTCGTTTGTTCGCAAAAACAAAATGGCAACAAGAAATTTAATTTATTCCCTTTTGTAGCAGTAACGGCAGTGTTCTGAACATACTGCACTTGTTGCAAAGAGTAATATGAGGGGTCCAGTTTTTCGAATCAAGTATGTAATTATCGCAGCTGCCACTTTAGTATATTCATGTGGTTAGTACAATTTGTAAAGGTGTAATTGTGGAATTCAAGTTCAGGACCATTGTGTGTACAAAGCGTAATTGCTTGTACTTAAGTTTGATGCGTTGCCTCCCTGTAAAACAACGTAACCGACTTCACATGGTGGCAGCTTCTCGAGGGCCGAGTAGCCTTGGAATGGAACTTCTATAAACACAGTAAACCCATTTTCTTTTTTACACTTTGGAGTATTACATTTTTTATATATTGGACATCAATATAAATTAACCTGGTTTTCCGTACATGTGCATTTTGCAGTATTATTTCCCAGCACATTGGGAAGCGTAAAGAAGGGGTTTACGTGACTGTCGTAAGGCCGATGGACGCATGGTAGGATACGCCATTGTATGTTGTGTCCCTGAACTGGAAATGATACTACACAGAGTGATCCATAAAAGTCTTGATTCCGCGTACATTATGACATAGCTGTAATTTCATTCTCTAGTGTTAATTTTTGTCATACACTGAATTGCATAAATGTTAATGATTAAATGAAGATAAATATGCTATCTACAGTAGTTTTCTTTCTATATACTCCATATTCTGAATTGTGTGAAAGATCGTAATGTGCTGGGGATAAGATTTGGTTGTACGACACGTATTTGGTATACTTTTCTTCAACTCCGCTTCATCGCGCGTGACGTCGCATAGCCCGAATGGAGCATTGAACCCAGCTACCACCAGCCTCCGGAGCCGACCAGCGTTCTACTAGACGTGGATAGCCAAGCAAGTGGCGGTTGACCCACCAAGTACCCCGTGTACCAAAGGCACACGCAGTTTAATAACTGTCTATTGTGAAGCCAAGCAAAGGGAGGCACATAATTGTCCCCTAACCAGGGGTCAAATACTCTCCCATTGCACACGAGTGCCGAATGCAGCAATGAAAGGGTGTTGCCCCTAGACGAGCGTCAGATACTCACCCGCTGAACATGACTGCTGAGCGAAGCAACGCAAATGTGCTGCTCCTAACTGGGCGTGTGATGCCGCTTGCACAAGGAAAACTACCCCAGTCTTGCCATACCAGAGAGTGCAGCAGGACCACGCTGCCCGCGCAGAGAGGGAGGAGGCTGACGAGGCCCTTGCCACGTGGCAGTGCAACGCCTGTTTCCACACCCAACAAACGGCCTACCCGTCCAAGTCTGTGCACCAGTTAAGGCCAAGTGCAAATACTTCATTAGGACTTGCGCGCAACTCGTGTCTCTGACTTGACAACTTGTGAAACCCTTGCTCACGTGTGACGTGCACTACCTTAACCCAGCCGTCACACTTCAATTTGACCAACTTAAACTATTCAATATACAGTGGACTCAACAATACGGAAAACACATGGGCAGTCGAACCCCGACGTAACAAACATGTAGGTAACAGAAACTTATCTAAAGTAAAGGTTTTCAGAAACCATTAAAAAAAAAAAAAAAAATTATGAAATGAAAAAAATATCCTTCCTAAAATGGAATAAATTGCAATGAAAACTTGATAAAAAAATACATATGCTGGCCCACAGAAATAATATGAAGGTAATTTTCGGTTGGTACCCTTAAACCATTGCTAAAAAACAAAAAAAAATTTTGCAAAATTTGTTTAAAATCATGACGGCTATGATTTGAGTTGAACACTCGCGCCTAGCAAGTTAGACTTTGTGCAACACATGCCGCCACAAAGGGCTTCATTGTTCTTCCCACCCACTGCCATCCTTCCCTGAGTATCCAGCCGCCCTTCAACCAAGCTCACATAGCAACAGCAGCAGCCAATAGCAATGCAGGTTACAGATCTTCCCTTTCCCTCCGATGACGAGCACCTGTGATCTTTTGGCCAGGCCATGCCTTTGTATGCAGTGATTAACTTCGGGATAAGTTTTTCAATACTTTATTCTTGGATTGTGATTGGAATTTACTGCATTCCTGCTGATGACCTGCTTAATGCTGGAATTATGTACAGTTTTGTGCTTTTTATCGATGACTCCTTTACATTTTCCGGCCTTGACTTTGGATACAACACGTTCAGTCGATAATGACTGTGCGCCAGCAGCGCGCTTTCTCTGCTGCAACCGCCTCGCTGCTCTGTCGTATGTGTTGCAGTTGCCCTTGTGAAGTAGGTCACGTCCTTGGCACCAGCTGTGTGCATGCGTCGGCTGACTGACATGTGTCGCTATGGGCCGTCAGTATGTTGGTTAAATTAAGTCGTGATTGGAGGTGCTACGTTCAAACGATTGTTTATGAAATTTTTTTCATTTTAGTGAGATAGTTTGCCTTCGCACTCGCCAAAATTGTTTGCTGGCAAAAAATATATCCATAGTAGCATGTGCCAAAGATGTTTGTTTTTGTGGCGGTAGGAGGTCCACGGCCTTGTGGAATGTGTGTTTCTATCGGAAAGATTTCTGCTTATTGAAATAAATTTTTGTATCGTTAATCAATCATCTAGTGTTTATACAAAATGGTTTTCGATAATGGTTTCGCCTAAAGTGTTGCACAGTACTTTTTCTGCAAAAATTTTCTTTTGTGATTGGAGGAATTTTTTTTTTTCCCATAAAGTTAGTGTTTAATTATATCTGGCGTAAAATTAACACAATTTAAAAACATAATATTAATTTAATTCAATAGACAGCATCTTTGCAAATAAATTGAGATGTCCAGAAGCGAATACTATACCTCCCCTTGTTGCCAAAAATTGTTTGAACATTGAGTGACTTGTATCAGCAAGCGTAAAGCTCATTTTCAGTAACTCCCTTGTAGGGTGATAGGAATTATATTAATTTATTTCAATAGATACGGGTCTTTTGAATAAACTGATATTCTGTTGGGGACTATTCGATGACACCTTTTGTCGTTTAATAACGTGTAAGCACAGAGCCCAAGTGCAGCGTAACTTGCGACTGGTGTAAGTGTATTGGAAAAACAGAGGATGTGGTTTTGGATAATTAGTAATTGAAGACTGAAGAAATTAACTTTGATCACCTTATTTATTTGTATTTTTTAGACTCACTTGTTTTTTAAGTGAAATATATTTAATTATTTTAACTACACAATTGCCAGTTGAGCTACACCATCGCCAACATTGGTGTAGGTAGAAGATATGCAGCCTGGATTGCATAAGCTTCTGCTCTCCTCGCCAAATATCTTGTAGTTGCCGAGGCAACCCACAGCAGCAGAGAGGGAGGTACATCTCTCTCTCCTTCAGATGGCCTCAAAGACCGAGTGCTTAGGGGCAGGCCGCTCCTACAGCCTGCTTTGAGCACAGACACTGTGCGTAGGGGTTCGTTCGCCTCTCTCGCTCGCTAAGAGCCAAAGACATGCTACCTCGGAGCAGTGTATGGGATTAGCCTGTAGGTTGATTATTGGTGCATAATGTAAACTAGTTTTAGTTATTTTGTTCGCCAGTGCAGTGTGAACCCCCAACCAGAGTTTTCCAATGCCAATCTTAATTAACAAGTCAGGTAATATGCTCCCGCAGCGAGGTTGAGCTTGTACTTACCTGCATTCTCTACATTCTTTACCTAATTGTGTTGTTTACGTTACTGGCCTTACGTCAGTCTTACCCCAAAGCCGTTGGCATTTAATAAATGTATTTTCACTTGCTTACCAGTTGCATTTGTAAATATTCCTTTGGATGGAATGTTTTTCCTGCCATGAGCCAAATTAAGCACCTTGCTTGGTGTAACTATGTGTTTTTAATCAACCAGTTAAGAATTCTCTTAAGGCATATGAGCCACACCTTAACCATAGCTTTTGCTATTCTGATCTTTGTGCTTATCCAACGTACCAGTGGTTTCACGGCCTAAACGCCTCTGCCCCATCTTATTTAATACAATTTTTTTTATTCAGTGAGATTGTTTTGCATTGTGTAAATTTTGTTTTTCGGCCAGTGAGCCACCCTTAACCAATTTTCTTTAGAGAAATACCATTTCTCTGAGCCAAATACAACAAAAACTGGCGCCAATGTAACTTTGAGGAGTCTTGTGTTTGTTTTTGCCCATTGTAGCAACCAGCCTTCGGGCATAAGTCTTGCAGTCACCTTAGCTTATCCTTAAGGCTAGTTAATTTATGGTTTTTGTAGCTTTGCTTATGGACTGTGAATAAGGTTACCCAGTTTTAACTTGCAACCTTCAAGGCCAATATGTGTAACACTTTTAGATGTCTGAGAGCAGGGATTTTCGTTAGCCGAGTTCAGAACTCCAACCTATCTAAAGTCTAACGACTTCCACCATATTTGCTTGCAAGTTGCAATGCTGGTTTCTCATGTTGTTACGAGGTAACCGTTACCACGCTGTGGTTTGCCCGATAGAACGTGGCTACGAGCATGAGGGGTCGCATCTTCAACGTCTTCTCCAGGAACCTGAGCTGCAAACACATTTGATAGGTTTTTGTGGCCTCAGGAGCGGGTAAAAAGTGTTGGAAGCTTTGTTTAGGGCCATTCCCATAAGGACGTCATCTCGGTCGAGCAGAGAGACTTCTCATTCGCCCGCGTGGCTGCTCCTGGACTCATCCCGTGCCGATGATGTAGTATTATTAAAAGTTATGTCTGCCTGCCTAGTGAGGATGTAGGCCTCCTCACACACTGCTAATTTAAACGTGAGACAGTCAAGTGGCCACCTAACATGCCGAAACACAATAAAGCCATTTAG
>NQII01001698.1:114637-129925 GCA_002778355.1 Clitarchus hookeri
GGGGGGGGGGGGACTAGTGGGTAGAATACCCAAACATTACGCGGCCGTGAAATAAAACACCATTTAAAAACAGTCCTTTTTACTCGCTGCAAAAAAATGCCTCCTAAGAGGCACGTAAATAGTTCCACCGACTACGGTGTGTTCGCAACCTTAGCTGTTAAGAAATGACACGAAGCTGATGAACAGTTACGGTGTTACGATCCCGGCACTTTTGAGCTGGCGGGACGTGGAGGTGGTGCTGCCTCGGGGCGACAAAAAATAAACTACAGTTCCGTAATAAGACTGACTATTGACGTTGCGAGGTGATTAACACAAAAAGTGGTGACGGCCCAGCATGCGACACGAGACCACCACACAGTAGTGCTCAAAAAACCAACTCAAGTTTCCCTTTTGGAGGAAAATAAGGATATAAAACCACACCACCAGTTAATACCAACATGTATTAAACACCAAATACATCAAAACAAAGACCACATGTACAAAACTGGTAACAAACCCAGACAATCTTCTAAGTTGATCACATGTTCAGGAATGTATCCATAGACACACTGGAACATCACAAGATAGCAGAACTAATGAAAACTGCATGTGTGGGTCATTTTACGAGCAAGATTCCCCACACTAATGCATATTTAGATGTAACAATCTGCGATGCAAACAGTTTCAAATTTAACAAAGTCTGTTGATTAAGATCAGAATTCATAAATTCACTAGCTAACAGGTTAGACATTAAAGTGCTCCTATTTCTTGGCTATTTTTGCGATTTGACAGGATTCCGAGCCACTTAGCGAAAGATGATAATCGTATAGTTTGCAAAACGTGCAAATCAGTTGAAGATAATGCGGAGATGTCGCTGCAGAAGTGGTTGAAATGGAGTATATCTGAATGTACGGAGACAAGTATTAAGTTTACCCTGCTAGCCACTGAACCTGTTAATTCTGCCTTTCTCATTAGCTCTACTGACACAGACTACACTACATTACGTCCTCTAAAAAACCTTAACCCTACACTGGAATATGGTTACATGGAAAGCACATTCGTACGCTTGCAACCACAGCTGAAATACACAAGTACTCTTTATGAATAACTATTACAGTGGTGTAAAGCTCATATAAAAATATGTGCACTGGGCAGGTTTTCCAGCATTGCCTCTGAAGCAGACAACAAGGGAAGCTAAGTATTTCCTGTGCTCTGCAACACACCCCTGTTCCTACGTTCCCTCCAATAATCCGAACTTGTAACAAACAATTTCAATGACAGACGACTGTTCCAACATTTGATATTGTCACCACTTGATAGTTCGTAAAGTCCTTTAGGAAAAAATTCTATAATATTCCAGCACATAATGTAGGTTTATTTTTTTTATTACTGTCCACGACAATTCTGCATAAATAAAACTGCACTATTTTCCACAGTGCATGTGTTAAATTAAGCCTTGTGTTTCGCAACTCAAAATGTAATTTTGTCACGCTTAGATAAATAGACAGGTACCAGAAAACAAAGATGCAACGGCTAACNTTCGCAACTCAAAATGTAATTTTGTCACGCTTAGATAAATAGACAGGTACCAGAAAACAAAGATGCAACGGCTAACACCAAAGACCTTACAAATAAAGAAAGTAACTGTAATGCAAAATATATATAAAACTGGTCAATTTTATAATTTAAACTACATATTAATTGTCTAACAACAATTTTATTATTTTCAGAACTAGCGAATTATAAAATCCAACTCACTATGAGAAATGATACTAGAAAAAAACAAATTTCTCATGGTGCCTCATGGCTATAACATAACACAGAAAACAAGTTTCTCATGGTGCCTCATGGCTATAACATAACACAGAAAACAAGTTTCTCATGGTGCCTCATGGCTATATCATAACACAGAAAACAAGTTTTTTTTTCATTTATTTTTAAAACTGCAATATAGTAAAATTTATTATAATTTTTTTTNCATAACACAGAAAACAAGTTTTTTTTTCATTTATTTTTAAAACTGCAATATAGTAAAATTTATTATAATTTTTTTTACTATACAACTGCTTTAGTTAAGCTCATATTAAAATCTATTGCCTCGTAATGGGAATAGATTGATTTATTTCCTGTATCAAACTACCCTCGTGACGTGTAGGTACGTCATATAGAGCAGCATGGCTGAGAGCACAGGAAGACACTTAGCCATTGGTCAATGCTTCTTCCAACACCTCGCTCTCTCAAGCTAAGTCTGTACTAAACAATAGTGTGCCACATGCAGGGCACGACCTCCCCTCATATTGTAGTCGCAGAGGAACTTTTAAGACGAGGACAAGACAAAGGGTTTTCCAAGCTTGCGAGGATTATGGCTCGGAAGAGAGAACAATCCCACCGGTTAGTAAGCAGTTACCATGCATGACGCACTAAGCCATTATAGGGTCTTGCAGCCAGGAACACGAATGCTGGCTGCAAGGGACACGATTGCGACACAAACACAACTGCTGTGACGTGAGTTGAAAATCACAATGATATAAAACTTAACCAGACATTGAGTTACTGTAGCAGCAGACGCAACAAAGGGCACGTCCGCACACCTGAAGACATGCATCTTGAATGCCAAAAAAGAAATTCTAGCCTGGAAAATGTAAGAGACGAGGGACATACAATACTTTAATGCGTTGATACTCCTTGGAACATTATGATTATTGCAGCGAGTATCAAAGCAAACTTACTGATGTTTATTCAATGCTAGTACTAATTCCATCGTTTACAATAAACATTATAAATGAACTGATGACAGTATGTTTGTTGGGAATTAAATAACTACGGGAAAACAGACCACATACGTAAATTTTAAATAACTGCAACAGGTTGTTCATGCCGCTGCAAATTACAGCTTTGTTTAGTGTATGAACATGGTATGATATTATGTTATGTTTTTATTTCCATTAATTTTTTTTCAAAATGCAATAACAAATTTTTAATAAGCACCTTTGAGGTGTAAACTGGAAACAATATTAAGTACAGAAATGTGTGGTATCATCCCGTCTCTCGTAAAAACGNGAGGTGTAAACTGGAAACAATATTAAGTACAGAAATGTGTGGTATCATCCCGTCTCTCGTAAAAACGTGTTGTTTAGTGGTACATGTTTTCAAGGACATATCAGACCATTCACTATTAGTGCGAACTAAACATGACTATACGCCTTCAACTATACCTACCATCTTGACTTGCTACGAACTGCACGTAGCAAATGGGAGACGTCAGTCAGTCTTGTGAAATGTTACATTAATACAATCTTTGTAGCAGTAGTATGCTTTTTGGGAAAGTCAGCTTAGCTGTACAGAAAACACGACACTCAAGAATTAACACGACGAGATGAACTATTGGAATATACAATAAAGAACCAGGGAAACTTACAGCGAGAAGGACAGGTGCATTTTCTATGCTTAAAATATTTACAACAAATACAAAGAACATAGCACTGTTTACGAGAAAATTATTAGGACAACACCGAGAGCTGTAACAAACAACTTGGAACAAAATATTTATACAATCATAATTAGAAACAACAATTAAAATTTCAATATGTAAACATTTCAATAATTAGAACATATNGACGTCAGTCAGTCTTGTGAAATGTTACATTAATACAATCTTTGTAGCAGTAGTATGCTTTTTGGGAAAGTCAGCAATACAGAAAACACGACACTCAAGAATTAACACTACGAGATGAACTATTGGAATATACAATAAAGAACCAGGGAAACTTACAGCGAGAAGGACAGGTGCATTTTCTATGCTTAAAATATTTACAACAAATACAAAGAACATAGCACTGTTTACGAGAAATTATTAGGACAACACCGAGAGCTGTAACAAACAACTTGGAATAAAATATTTATACAATCATAATTAGAAACAACAATTAAAATTTCAATATGTAAACATTTCAATAATTAGAACATATTCAACCCAGGATGACAGTCAAATCAACCCAGTTGAAAAGAAAATTTACAATTCATCAATGAATACATTTCAGGACTTTGTCCTGCAATGTACAAAAAAAAAATGGTATATAAAAATTAATAATTACAACTAATAACAAAATATAAATTATTATGTACAATAAGCAACAATACATTTTTCCTTTGAAGTGGTTCTGTAACACTTCATAACAAAGAATGAGAAAGTTTTTATTTAAAATTTTGCATTTTCCACCACACGTAATTAACTCGTGACACAAAGCAGCGTAGTAACGCAGAACATATGCTACTTGGAGCAAGAACATCAATACGAACATGGACAGGTATTACAGCCGCTGACACGACACAAACACACAACTGTCATTAAAGACTATTATTGCTCAGCTGCACGAGAGTTATCTGGAATATTTAAATGCTATCTCAANAACACACAACTGTCATTAAAGACTATTATTGCTCAGCTGCACGAGAGTTATCTGGAATATTTAAATGCTATCTCAATCACTTGTTTCTCATGCCAACTTTACAAGACAACAATTCTAACAAGTCGTACTTTGTACATACAATGTTTGTTACCCTTCTAGTCACAATAATATTACAAATAATTACCTAATTGGAAATACGGGATGTCCGTATCACCTCGTTGAGGAAGTAAAACAGTACAACACACTACAATTATATTCACTATGCAAGTACTAGAAATTTTGCAACTCTTAACTTTCCAAAGCGACTTGCAAGACTCATTTTCATAAAATATTTACTTATTTAACTACACAATAAAGATACGTACATTCACGAGCTGCTAAGACATTGTTAATACATTGCAAAGCTATTAAAATGCTTAAATTATGTTCTACAAAAGCTAATTAGTAAATCCTAAAATTAATTTGGTGATTAAGTTGCCTCTTTAGATGTGTTATGAAGTACAACTATAGGTTTGTATTTTTTGTATATACAAATAAGGTAAATAAGAATTAACAGCAAGACAAAAATAAGTGTTTCTTTAGCCAACCATAAAAAAAAAAGTTACTTTAAAATAGACAAATGGTATATTAAAGCAAATACCAAATAAATTAACAATGATGGTATGCATAAGCTACTGCAAAAATAAATAAAAAATACACACACACACACAACCTTTTTCATTAAGTTAAGAATTTTAAAACAGAAAGTTCCTGAATAATTATAGTGCCAACAAAATTTACCCTCAGATTGTACGCAGGAAGAAAAAGAAGAAAAAAAAAAAAATATATATATATATTATGTCATCTACATTAGATATAAGATGATTTCTATTAGGTTTAATTTCTGACCAAGTAAATAAAACTGGCGCCAACTATTGGGGGCATGAAAGCTTTAACCATCTCCATTACCACTTAGCGGCAATTTTTGCTTCTAGTAGTACGTTCTATGTTGTTACCTGTCGCTCCTTTCAGCCCTGTGTCACCGGGCATTTCCATGCACTTGATTCATACTTCCACCAATGGCAGATCATGAACACACAATACCAGCATTGCCGAACACGTGGGAACTTCTCAATGCCTCTGAAAATGTTTGTTTCTGACTGCAGCATTTCATTCATAAGTTACAATGCTTAAACAATCACATACTGCACACACAACATACACAGTTAAACCCAAATTTCACACTTTTCAAGGGACTGGGAAAAAAATGCTGTAAAACCAGAAATTGGGACCAAAACAAAGTGTGTGTAAAATCAGGGTATGTAACGCAGGAGTTCCACTGTATCTTGATGGTGAAAAGTTAAGATTTGTAGCAATACAATTTCGTAGCTCTCTGAGAATGGAAGTCCATTCGAGTGGGCAGCCAGAGGTGGGAGACGCTTGCCACTTAGGTCGCGCATTCGCTGTTATTTCCAACTTAGGAGAAGCCCTGTTAAAGTTCTATCTGTCTCGTGCAAACAAAGATTAAACAAGTCTAGAATAATACACCAAAGGGACAACACACCACATTTGCACACACAGTTCAATAACATTCTGCATAATAACTATTTCTTACTAGGCATTACCAACCCACCTATTTTCTCTCTATTCGAAACACTAATTTATATCCAAAAACAAGTTAGTTAAGGTTGCAAGTTGGCGGCTAGGCTACCAACAATATATAAAAGGACCGGGATTCAAGTACTCGCAGTGTAGTACTTGTCGACAGGCGCGCGCACACACGGACACACACAGAAGGGCGACACCGCGTGGAAAATGTGTCGTACTTCTTTCTGTGTGTTCTTGAATTCCGGTCCTTTAATATATTTTTGGTAACCAAAAATAAGCTACTTTTATGTTGACAGAAGTATAAAGCGCTTGTGACATAAGTACAACATATTTAGGAAATGACTAAACACATCGCACGTGGGGTGAATTTTCGAAGGTTTGATTGAAAACAGTGAAGATACTGGAGTAGACGTATAGTATTGAAATTATTATTAATAATCCTTTAATTGTGATAAAAATNTGAAAACAGTGAAGATACTGGAGTAGACGTATAGTATTGAAATTATTATTAATAATCCTTTAATTGTGATAAAAATATGTGACAGCTGTCGACCTTGAAGTGAACTGTGAAGTAATTATCTCCTCTAATTTGTCCTGTTTAGCACACGTGTTGCTTTTCCTAATGCAAAGTTTGGCACACAATGCAAAGCTTTGCGAGAGAAACACAGCTGAGAAACACAGCACCTGATGACTACGATACTTGTTCAACATCGACAGACTGCACAATAGCACGACAACACTGACAAGAAACATTTCACCTCGAAAGGACTTACCAAGTGACCTCTCTCACGGGAGGATAGCCACATACAGTATCTATAAGCTATGGTCCAACAAATAAGCCGTTTTAAAATTTAAATGAATTCTGAATCTTGAAACTGCCAAATCAAACCATTTGGAGAGGTCATTTTAAAGCATTATTAGAAACAGCAGAAGTAACATCTCCGATAACAAATTAAGAAACAATCCACTCCTGGTACACTCAAGCTTGAATTACCTTACGTAAAAATTGAATTTCTTTACAGTAAGATTCTTTTTTTGAGTCACGTGTGAGCAAAGACCAGTTGCTTGATTACAGTATTTGAAAAATGGATTTATATATAGTGTACCAGAATTATCATTACTATTAGAGTATCATTACATTTACACTAGAATCCCCACTTTTCCTACTGTTTTTACACATTAACAAGTTTAATTTGACACAAATCAATGCATCAACACAGATAACATATCGTAGCTTTCTTTTCAACACACATTTTTTCCTCAATGTAACCACTATTGAAAATACGTCAAGTCAACATTATATTATGGCACCACAAAATTCCTTTCCTGTTTCTTTAAAATTTTAAAATCTTCCCCCGCCACACTACAGTGGAACCCTGTTATAAAATCCTCTCTTATACCATTTTCCTGCTTAATAAGTTATCGGTCCACAAACATGTTTTCCAATACATTACCCTCTTATAAAGTTTTCCCTTGTATAAGGCTGACATTTATTGAGGCCCTTGAGAAGTGTTATGTGTAACAGGGTTCTACTGTATTTCAACACGTCATGTTGATGTTTGGGAGACATAAATCACAAGGTCAGCTGCTACGACTTACACTTGGTATTAGACCAAAAGCATGAAATGCTATGCAACAAACATTTAGAACAGCCAACTTTTGCACAAATTAAGAACATCAGCCTCTTAGCTCTGTCATAAATTTTAAATTTGAGTTGTTTTGATAGAAAATTTTCTTTGGTTTGTCAACAGTACTTTTTCCTACGTTATAAAAGGGAAGCAACGAGAGGAGTTTCTGCCGCCGGGCTAAATTAAAGGCAGTAGGTTATAAAACTGTGTTCTGCCAAAAGCACTACCTGCATCGTCAGTCACTGGTTTCATATAACCTACACCTTAAGAGTACCAGTCACTACATTACTTATTTCGCATTTTGCTAAAACTAAACAAATGTATATACTGTTCACGATTAACTGAGCGCATTGCATACTCTCCCACCATACGTAAAATTAACATTGCCATTTGCCTGAACACTTTATCTATACGCCAGTTCATTAAAACTGTGAAATTATTAATAAAATTTTTTTTTTTACAAATTTGTAAATTCCTGCATTTGAGTACATTAAAAAAAACAGAAAGCAAAATAAATCATTCCAGTGCTCGTAAATGTTGACATAAAACTTTTAAATCAACTTTAAGATATCAAACTACTTTCCCTGTGTCGATACCAACTTTACTGAGTGTGTGTGCATGCCACCCAGTTTGCCCATTAAAATATATACAGGTAGGAGCAGTGACGTTTCTCAAAGGTTGATTTCAAAAGTGCTAAATTAACCTTGAACAGCGTCTATAGCAGGCATTTTATGTTAAGGGGTTAGGCGAATCCTCAAAGTCAAATGTCATGGCATATCCATCGCTGTCAACATCACTTCAGAGTTAATTTTAATATTAGATAATTTTACTCGTTTCACACACTAAAACAAAATTCTCCCTGCTTCATTAGGCAGTGACCTATACCAAGATCTCTGCTCAAGTAACAAAATTGCTCTCTTTCCTCTGGAATAAAATTATTTTTCCAAAGTAAATCTACTGAATTCCTTCTAGAGTTATTCCACTCCCACGTGAGACAGGGTCAGCATGGATGAGAGTAGGGCTGGACCTCCCTGCATGGAGTTGAGTTGAGAGATTTGGGTGGCTCCTAACGAGGTCTTAAGAGCTGATGAGGGTGAAATGAGGTGAGAATGAGAATGGAGCAGTGCCAGAATGCAAGGGCGGGGAAACATGAGATCCCTGAGAAAACCCGCCACCCTAGATGGTGGGGATCAATCTCCTTAAAAGATGTACAGGCTATAAGTAATGGAAATAATTTACTGTACTGAAGGGTAGGCTGGTTGGCATAACTAGTTATGGATGTATTNAACAGCGTCTATAGCAGGCATTTTATGTTAAGGGGTTAGGCGAATCCTCAAAGTCAAATGTCATGGCATATCCATTGCTGTCAACATCACTTCAGAGTTAATTTTAATATTAGATAATTTTACTCGTTTCACACACTAAGAAAATTCTCCCTGCTTCATTAGGCAGTGACCTATACCAAGATCTCTGCCCCAGTAACAAAATTGCTCTCTTTCTTCTAGAATAAAATTATTTTTCCGAAGTAAATCTATTGAATTCCTTCTAGAGTTATTCCACTCCCACGTGAGGCAGGGTCAGCATGGATGAGAGTAGGGCTGGACCTCCTTGCATGGAGTTGAGTTGAGAGATTTGGGCGGCTCCTAACGAGGTCTTAAGAGCTGATGAGGGTGAAATGAGGTGAGAATGAGAATGGAGCAGTGCCAGAATGCAAGGGCGGGGAAACATGAGATCCCAGAGAAAACCCGCCACCCTAGATGGTGGGGATCGATCTCCTTTAGAGATATACAGGCTATAAGTAATGGAAATAATTTACTGTACTGAAGGGTAGGCTGGTTGGCATAACTAGTTATGGATGTATTNAACAGCGTCTATAGCAGGCATTTTATGTTAAGGGGTTAGGCGAATCCTCAAAGTCAAATGTCATGGCATATCCATCGCTGTCAACATCACTTCAGAGTTAATTTTAATATTAGATAATTTTACTCGTTTCACACACTAAAACAAAATTCTCCCTGCTTCATTAGGCAGTGACCTATACCAAGATCTCTGCTCAAGTAACAAAATTGCTCTCTTTCCTCTGGAATAAAATTATTTTTCCAAAGTAAATCTACTGAATTCCTTCTAGAGTTATTCCACTCCCACGTGAGACAGGGTCAGCATGGATGAGAGTAGGGCTGGACCTCCCTGCATGGAGTTGAGTTGAGAGATTTGGGTGGCTCCTAACGAGGTCTTAAGAGCTGATGAGGGTGAAATGAGGTGAGAATGAGAATGGAGCAGTGCCAGAATGCAAGGGCGGGGAAACATGAGATCCCTGAGAAAACCCGCCACCCTAGATGGTGGGGATCAATCTCCTTAAAAGATGTACAGGCTATAAGTAATGGAAATAATTTACTGTACTGAAGGGTAGGCTGGTTGGCATAACTAGTTATGGATGTATTTCTGACGTCTGTCTACACTCTACACAACACTGTATAAAACCAGAAATCCCAATGCGTTGTGGCCGGCAGCAGTGGCTACGGATACAGCACTGAGGGACGCTGAGTGACTAGACAAGGGGTGAGGGGAGAAGCTGCGGTCTACTGGGCCTTGCCCGAGGCGGCCTCCCGCTCCTTCACGTCGATGATGGCCAGGTTCTGGCACGCAACGAAGCCCTGCAGCAGCGCGATCAGCGACTTGACCACGGCGACCGGCAGCGTGGCGTAGCACACCGCCCGGAACAGGCTCAGACCGCCCACTGGAAACACGACGCCACAATGTTTGTCAAGTTCCCCATCGCACAGACTTGTACGCACACTCACCTGTCTTCCTAGCGCGTCAACTGTGTTTATAAATGAAACCACTGAATGAGTTTACAATCTTGTGGAAAAATACACCAGGAAACTCAGCATTACAACTTCCACGTTAGCCTCCTTTGCCAAGCCATTTCATGATTGACCGCGCATATCTGAAGTTATGCTAAACATTCCTCGGAGGTATTACATGAATTTAACACATTAAACTCTTTACCCTACAAGGATACAAAGTTTAAATTTCGTAGGGTTGTGCGAATAAGACTTTTTGTTTAACAAATGAAAATTAAAAAAATGTAATTGAACTTGATGAAAATGAAACAAAACTGGAAAATAATTTGATGAGAACTCAACCTCAATGAATATTAAACAAAAGTCTTTAAATTTTAAATTTTTTTTAAAAACTTTTAACATATTGTGAAAAATTCTGCTTAAAATGTGAAATCAAACTTGTGTAATACCATCAGATGGCATATAGTAGAGGACAGATCAACAAAATATTGCCCTTATATGGACAAAATTAATAACAAAATGAAACCTCTGGAATCTGCTTAGCATAGTTCTGTAATATTTTCCAGAAAATTCCCAAGCACCACAATCTGTTATCTTGAAAAAACTGTCACCATGCTGTACTTTTTTGTTTTCACATATCAGTAATTTGAAAACTACGAGAAATACAAACATGCAACTGGTGTCAGATTATTTGTATTAACTTTCTGTCTCATACACATATACTTAATATTTTACACGTATTTACTTGAATACATAAACCAATCTTAACTTAACCTCCCAAAACACATTTTATTACATGTATTTTAACATTTTCATTGGTTATATAACCTTATTACGGCGTTTGTCAAATGTTTACAACTGATGAAAGTTGTAGAGCATTAAAAAACCAACCAGAAGCACGTACGGTATAATGACGTACTATACATTCCAAATAAGCCTGTAATACATCAGCCTCATCTTCTTCTAGTGGTTCATTGCTGCAGCCATAGCCCAAGGCATCTGCAGCTGCGATAGTCACATCCCTTCTCCCAGTTGCACAATCCGAGACGTACAAGATAACGTTATACCGACTTCCGAAACAATGCGGTCAGAGTACCGTCTGTTAGTTGCTTTCCAACCCCACTCTGTTGGCTCCAACTTTATGTTCCTTCATTCTTGAACTTGTAAGGAAATGCGGTCGCGAAATGAGTGCTGCCTTGTAGCATCTAAAGTTGGCGGAAGTGATGCAAGACTAGAGTTGCTATTGATGCGTTATTTGACTATGGTTTTAAGACAAAGCTTTGTAGCACAGTTGACCGAGAGTATCTGTGGCTTTCCCTCCTTACAGCACACACAGAAATATTTCCCCAGCTTCAGCGATATCTTCAGCTGTTGAAGAGCTACTACTTTTCTCTCTAATTCTAAAAGTAAGCCATGACTCATACTTTAAAAACACTCAAAGACTTCAGGAATGTAAGTTGTGGCTGACTGATGCTAATGTGGACATGCTAATTGTTTCTACAGACATACTGAAAGCACGGCATGACGAAATATCTGTGATAGGTGAAGATACAGATTTACTAGTCCTTCTAACTCATTCTGAAAGACACACCATATATTCTAGTACCCAACAAAGACAAATCAAATGAGCTCAAAAAGTATACAGTAGTAAATTACTATAAAAGAAACCTTGGGTGTCAAAGAATCACGTACGATTCATACATACAACGACTGACTTCTACAGCGCATCTACTTTGCGTGGCAAAGGGAAAGCAAAACCAATCAAAAAGCTTGGAGGGATGTTTTGTTTGCCGGGCCACATAACTGTATTTAACAAGGGAGAATTTTCCTGGAATAAGAAACTTTGGAAATTTCCAGGATATTGATGCAGGACTGTGCTGAACGCTTTCCAGATGTTTGGTTTTGTTATTGATTTTTTACGAGTGAAATGTTAAATACACTGTAGTAATATTGTATAAAAAGAGTTCAAAAATAATTTTTGTTACACGCACAGAAAAAAATGTTACATGAGTAGATGCTCAGGCAAAAATGTTTCATTATTAGTCAACCAAACAAACAATTACATTTGTTGCAAACAACATTTTTTGTTTTGTTATGTCTTTCGGCAAACAGTTTTCTTACTGCTTATCGTCTAGTCAACAGCAGGGTCAGACATGCTCGCAGAATCAGGATTCTGAAGGCAGCAGCCATAGAGTGTCATAAGGAAATGTCTCTGCATTCGCCTTTAATGAATTCACAAAACCATGGACACTGAAATTAAGGTAGCTGAACCAGGAATAAAATAGGATCCTCCCGAATGGAAGTCCAGTATGTTATCACAGCAACACCTCAGTTGATAAAGTGAAAGTAACAGTGATACCACATGAATGCAGAGAGCTCAGAACAACGGGTACCAACACTATGTTTAGGAGGTGAAGGTTGGTACGGCTAAAGAAAACTACGTACTAAAATATTTTTTGTGAAACTGTTTGCACAAATACACGTAGTTCAGTAAATAAATATTCAGGGAATACAATATTTTGTCACAAAGGCAAAAACCAATTATCTAATCCCATTTTTTTTCTATTTTTATGAAATTGAGTGTTATCAAAGACAAAAAAATTATGAAAATGGGGGGAAAAAAATTACACCTTTAGACCTTGGCTGTCCAGTTTCCTTAAGCAGTAGGAAAATAAGTACAACTATATGGGTGTAGTTTTATCTGTGGGATTTCATCGCATGTAATCAAGCCCCACTGTCATAGATCTAATTTTCACAGTACGGAAACACAGCATGCCTTGGGCGCAGAAGCGATGAGGAGCTAAGCACACATAAGTGTCGCCCCTATCGATCCCTCACTTCTGGGCCTTGACATCGCAAAATAGCTAAATGTACATAGGAGCCTTAATGTCTCGCTGACGATGAGGTCGTTGGAGACGGAGCAAGTTGCCCGTAGAAGTAGCATTGAGGGAGGCATACGCAACGGCCTATAATGGGGAACCATCACCGCATTCGCCTGAAATCTGGATGGCCGGACCGGGACTCGAACCCAGGTCCTCCTGAATATGAGCCGTAAGGTTTGCTACCGCACCACCTTGCTCGGTGGGGAGGTGAAGGAGAGCGTTGGAGGTGGGGTGTAGGCACAGCCACTGCTCACCTACTGGTCCCTCGGTGAAGTGCAGCAGGTAGAGGGAGGCGTAGAACAGCTCATTGCCGGCACACATGAAGAAGAGGACAGGCCGTGATGTGTAGTAGATCCGCATCACTGGGTTCTCCGCCATGTCCACAAACTTGTGGCTCGTCTTGCCTTGCAGGAGTGTCCTGTACACAAACACACGTCGCTCACTGCAACACTCACCAGTTGCCTAGGGCCAGGCTATTCAATCAGTTTTCCCACTGAGCCACTTACAGATGATTACAATGCTCGACGAGCCACACTCAAATATTTCAAAGTCATGACTCACTTAAACATAGTTTAGAGTAAAGGTGACAGGTAGGTCACTAGGCTACCAGTAATATATATAAAAAAAAGGACAGAAACTCAAGTACATACGTTTGCGCGTGTATGTGTGTTGTCATTTTAATTTTAATTTTTGCTAAGAATTTTAGTTTAGTTTAGTTAGATTTGTATATTGTTGGTTAGTTTAGTAGTTTTGTTTTTAATTTTTCAGTACGGACGTCCAGTTGCTGCAAAGTTCATACCAAACATTTTAATTTGTGTTGGAGATGAGTTATTTGGGAGAGGAACTCATTTTAACCTATTTATTTTAAATTTCATTAAAATTGAGTGCTTTTCCGCCATGATTCATTGCGACAAATTTGTAATGTTACGTTCAGTTTGGAAGACGTTACTGCGAAAGCCGCGGCACCTTTTGAATGAACGGACAGAATATTCCTATTCTCTCAGGTGGGCGGACGTGCTGCGCCGCGCTCCACATAGTACGATGTAATAGTCTTACTGAGACCAATTTGAATGAGTTTTGCCTAGGAAGTGGCAAAAGATTTTGAAACTATGAAAAGTCTAAACTAAATGAAAGATAGTTATATTTATAAAAATAACTTTTGTCCATTTTAAATCATCAGTATTGGTAAGCGACGTACCGATTTTCCGGTACCAGCATACAAACTGCAAGTGAATTTTTTTTCTTTCTCTTTAAGATGTTTCAGTTTTGGTAAAGTTCTGTTTTGCCCACGGATGCCCATGAGAAAAGGACTCATTAAATTCTGCAAACTGAGCACAGCTGGACAATATGAATTTCCCTTTTCCCATTTTCAGTTTTACTAGTAACAAACTTTTCCAGTTTGTATTTTGGAATTTTGTGGTGCTTCAGAAAACTCATACTTAAAACTATTTAAATCAATAACTGGAATGAGAATGAGCAACAGAATTAAACTTTTCTTTATTATTTCCATAATTAATATATTTTTTTTTTTATTTCTCAGTAAAAGGTTCACACATTTTAAGTCTTATTACATTTTAATGCAGTTGACATGTTTGAACCCAACCCAGAATAATATTCTCTTACAAATTATATATATTTTTTTCTCTGAGAGTATAGTGCGTGTCAAGGTAAAGTGTATGTCCCACACGATCCTATTCTTGAAGGCTGTTTATGTAACATACACAACACTGTGGTACACACACGTCACACAAAAGGCGACAAGGGACGTGTAACATACACCACACCTAAAGACATATAAGTCTCAGCGATAACATTTACAGCGGAAGAAATGGCTCTGCAGAAACACATCACTCTGGTAAGATATTTGTTCACACAGTAAACAGAATTCTGTCGGATTTCCCTTTCTTTATTTTCCTCCACTGGATTCAATAAAATGTGAAAATGTGATTAGCCCTGTATATAGTTAATTTATGTCACATGCCCTCTAAAGAGCCCTCCC